>JAPKLY010000356.1:68937-97622 GCA_026898435.1 Prunella vulgaris | reverse complement strand
GAAGGCGTGGGCGGCGCTGGCGTGGTAGAAGGCGTGGGCGGCGCTGGGCGGCGATGCCTGAGTAGGAGGCAGGAGGCGGAAATGAGGAGGCGGAAATGAGGAGGCGGCGGAAATGAGGCAGGAGGCGGGAATGAGGAGGAGAGCCTGAAAATGAGAAAATGTGTGTTGATAAGTAGGGTTTAAATTAAAATTGATATTTTAATTTATTTAAATTAACAAATGAAAATGATAAACAATAGATGACTTTGTCCAAGTGGTTAGTGTACTATAATATTCACGGAGGTCATGGGTTCGATTCTGGGGAGGTCGATTTCAATTTTTTAAATTTAAAGCGGTTTTTAAGACTTTTAAAAGCGGTTTTTAACCGCTGTGTTTTGAATTAAACATATAAGACTTTTAACAGCGGTTTTTAATACCCGCTATGTTATAGCTCCGCCTATTAACATATAATAGCGGGTAAGCTTTTAACAGCGGGTTTTACAGCTTTAACAGCGGTTTAAAAATTACCCGCTCTTATATATATGATATTAAAAGCGAAATTTCTCATAGTGATAGTACAATGCATTTCCCTGGTTTGTATTCTAGTCATGGATTAACTTCTATAATTAATTCCTGCAAAATACTTGCTAGTTCTCATTTCAATGGTGGCTTCATACCATCATCTTCGTGAGGCTTCAAAACCTCACTCTTTTCCCTCATATACATTTTTCTTCCCACTTTTGCAAAATATTTGAAATTGTTTCAATATAACAAAAACAAAAAGAGATTATATATACATTACATGACGAACAAAATTACTTTGTTAAGGCTCAAAATTAAGACGGTTATTCAAGTGATATATAGATTGAAAATTAGTGGAATCGTTAATTGAGAGGAGGATGCTATCTCAAGGCTTCCTATATGTTGTATTACCATAAAAAAAATCAATTTCACTCGCAGTCAACTCATGAGTGACTTTATCCAAATTTTCCTATCAAAAAGTCAATATTACAATCAAATTAAAAATAATTATTAATTATTAATTAGGTGATCACTAAACTTTTGATGGAGACCTTAATTAGTGTGGTTCTACATTTGTATGAATAGAATTTTTTAAAGTACATATTTTTCTATGTATACTTTAATTGAGGAGTAATACACTTACATGGGGAATTTTTTTTTTTAAGGCCAACAGGTTAGGGGGGTTGTTAAGTACCTTGGTTTAGATTTTGATGTGTGCAAAATATATGTTTATATGGAATTATAATCTAACACTTGATCTAAGGAAATTGGTTTGGAAAGTTATAGTCTCGTGAGAAAAGTATGCAGTTGTATATTTGGTCAACCTATAGCCAGACATGATCTTACAGCTGTAATGTTTCTACAGCCAGTTTTTTGTTACTTTCAGGACTCTACAGCTGCAAGGTTGAAGACCCTACAGCTAAGGTGACCGTTTGAAGAAAGGAGTACAAGTCAAAGATTAAAAAGAATATTATGAAGACCCTTAAGCTCAAATTAGTGTAGCGTTTATGCACTCACTATAGAGTACTTAAGAGGAGTTTATTTCAAAGATTCTGTAGGATAATAAAGATTATTTTGAAGACAGCCAAAATTCTAATGAAAAGGACAAATAGTACAATCAGTACTATCTTGTGTGAACGATGAGGACCACTTCACACATGCAAATAGAGAGAGAGGAGCCTTATCCTGAATTCAAATTAGAATTCTCCAACGGATAAGTCACACCATTCAATCTATAAATAGAAGATGTTCTCAAAAGAAGCAACAACAACAACCTGCACATACAAGCATTCAACCTGAGTAAAGTCTATAGCCAACAATTTCTGAGAGAGAGAGTTTTCTTAGTGATTCATAGGATAGTTGGTTAGGATTTTTCTTAGAAACAATCACTCTTTGTTGTTGTTCCCTCACTTATTTTATTATTTCTACTTAGTGTAGGTATCTCTGTGTGAGGTTTGTTTAACTCTTAGTGAGTTATATTCTGAGTGAATAGGATAGTGTCTCTTTTTAGAATAGGAATCTAAGTGAACCTAGTTCTAAGGGGGAACTATTTGTATTGATCTTTGTGATCCATTCTTAGTGAATTTGACACCTTAGTGGTGTAACGGTGGATGTAGGTTGTCTTTTTCATAGACACTGAACCACTATAAATACTGCATATTTACTTATTGTTATTTAATTTTCTGTATTGCATATTTACTTATTTGTTACTGTTAAGTACCTTGGTTTATATTTTGATGTATGCAAAACAATGTGTTTTAATTTGATATATTGATCTAACTCTTGTGCTAAGGAAATTGGTGTTTGAAATTTATAGTTGTAAGTGAAGTCTGCAGCTGTATACTTGATCATTCTACAGCCATACATGACCCTACAACTGTAAGGTTTCTCTACAGCCAATTTTTCATATTGACAGGACTCTACAGCTGCAAGGTTGAAGACTCTACAGCTGCAATGAACCGTTTGAAGAGGAAGTACAAGTTAGAGATTATTTGAAGTTAATGAAGACCCTTAAGCAAAATTAGTGTAGCTCTAATGCACTCACTAAAATATACTTAAGTGGAGGCTATTTTCTTAATTTTGTAAAGAAGACTCAACTTTGATAGATTCTGAAATGAAAATATGTCAGATATGTCTCCCTCTTCAAGCACTCAAAAAGGAGGATCAAACAAGAACTATAGAATTAACAACTCTACAGCTTTTAAAAAGGCTTGGATTGCAAAGAGTAACACTGGAGGAAATTCAAAGTATTGGATTCCTAAATAACTCACTTTATTTTGCAGGGACATGTTACAACCACTAAAAGAGAAATTTGGTACATTGACAGTGGTTGTGCAAGACATATGACTGGAGATAGAAGTTTGCTACAAAATGTGAAAGATCATAAAGGTCCTAAAGTTGTTTTTGGTGATAATTCCAGTGGAACAGCTAAAGGATTAGGTTGTCTACTCAAAGGAAAAGTTCAGATCAATGATGTTTACTTGGTAGATGGCTTAAAGCATAACTTGCTTAGTGTGAGTCAATTTTGTGACAAAGGCTACATTGTAGAATTTACACATAACACTTGCATTGTCAAAGATATTGAATCCCAAACCACTAAACTGACAGGAACTAGAAAATGAAATGTTTACATTGTGGAGTGGAACTCTACAGTTGAAACTACCTGCTTTCTAGCTTATAGTTCCAATGAAGTTTGTTGGCTATGGCATAAAAGAATGAATCACATAAACTTCAAAACCATGAATGAACTTGTGAATAATAGACTTGTAAGAGGTCTACCGAACACTAAGTTCAGGAAAGAACACTTATGTGATGTCTGTGTCAAAGGGAAACAAATCAAGAAGACTTTCAAAAGCAAGACACACCCAAGTACTTCAAGAACACTTGAATTACTGCATATGAATCTTTTTGGACCCATAGAACCTATAAGTATAAGTGGGAAGAAGTATACTTTTGTTGTTGTAGATGATTACTTAAGATTTTCTTGGACTGTGTTTCTAAGAAAGAAGAGTGAAACTCTACAGCGGTTACCAGAATTCTTAAGAAGGATTCAAAATGAAAAGAATTTGTAGATTGTGAAGAACAGATTAGATAGAGGAACAAAATTCACAAATCAAGTTATTGAAGAGTATTGTTCACTATATAGCATAATGCATGAATATTCTACAGCTAGAACCCCACAGCAGAATGGAGTTGCAGAAAGGAAGAATAGAACACTTAAAGAAGCTGCCAGAACAATGATTGTTGAAGCAAAGTTGCCTAAGAAATTTTGGGCAGAAGCAACAAGCACTGCATGCTATACTCAAAATAGATGCTTGATTGTTAAGGATCATAAGAAGACTCCATATGAGTTATGGAAAGGAAAGACTCCTAATATCTCTTATCTACACATTTTTGGATGCAAATGCTTCATACTGAATAATGGGAAAGAACACCTCAAGACTTTTGACTAAAAGTCAGATGACGGTATCTTTCTAGGTTATTCTAATGTTAACAAAGCATTTAGAGTGTATAACAAGAGATTAATGATTATGGAAGAATCACATCATGTTGTTTTTTATGAACAACATAGCTCCCCTGAAGTAATTGTTGAAGACTCTAAAGAGGACAACTCTACAGTCACAAGTCAACAGCAGTATGTTGAGATTGAAACTCCTGTAGATTTGACCAACAAAGGCTTTGGCACTGTGATAGTTGAGTTACCTCCATTGGAGAATGTTGAAGACCTAGTCTATGAGAATGTTCAAACAGAAGTAGAAAAACTAATAAAAGGACCTGATGAGTCTGCAGTAGGTGAATCTACAGCTGTAGAGAACAATGATCAAAGATTAGAACCTATGTCAGATTTGATTTGGTTGAAAGATCACCCCCCTGAGCATGTAATTGGAAACTCATCAGATGCTGTAAGAACCAGAAGACAAATCCATGAGGCAATGTTTGCTACATTTCTTTCATCTTCAGAACCTACTGATATTCATGAAGCACTGCAAGATGTCAATTGGATTATTGCAATGCAAGAAGAATTGAATAGTTTTGAGAGAAATCAAGTATGGGAACTTGTACCAAGACCTAGGAATCACAAAGTGATTGGAACTAGGTGGGTATTCAAGAACAAACTTGATGAAGATGGAATTGTGACCAGAAACAAAGCAAGGCTAGTTGCTCAAGGCTATTGTCAATCAGAAGGCATAGATTTTGATGAATCATTTGCCCCACTTGCAAGATTAGAAGCTATAAGAATATTTCTAGCCTATGCTGCACATATGAACTTTACAGTCTATCAAATGGATGTAAAGAGTGCATTTCTCAATGGTTTACCATCAGAAGAAGTGTATGTTGAACAACCACCAGGATTTGAAGAATCTACAGCTGAAGACGTGGTTTATAAGCTTAGAAAAGCCCTTTATGGACTTAAACAAGCACCAAGAGCATGGTATGATACCCTATGTGATCATCTGATAAAAATGGATTCAAAAAGGGTATGGTTGACAAAACCTTGTTCAGATTACAACATGGAAATGATATTTTGCTTGTCCAAATCTATGTTTATGATATAATCTTTGGCTCAACCAATGAGGAATTATGCAGAAAATTCTCTAAGCTCATGACAGAGAAATTTGAAATGAGCATAATGGGAAATCTGAATTTCTTTTTGGGATTACAAGTTAAGCAAATGAGAGATGGAATTTTCATCAATCAAGCTAAATACACTCAAGAGCTTATAAAAAGATTTGGAATGGATAGTTCTAGGCCTACCAATATACCTATGACACCTTCTGTGAGTCTTGACAAAGATGAGAATGGCAAAAGTGTTGATGTAACCAAATATAGGAGGCTAATTGGATCATTGCTATACCTTACAGCTAGCAGACCTGATAACATGTTTGCAGTAGTTGTATGTGCTAGATTCCAAGTGAATCCTAAGGAATCACACTTGAATGCTTTAAAGAAGATCATCAAGTATGTCAAATCCACACAAAATCTAGGATTATGGTATCCTAAAGAAGGAGGAATTGAACTCATTGGGTACACTGACTCAGATTTTGCTGGCTGCAAGACTGATACGAAGAGTACTAGTGGGATTTGTCAATTCTTAGGTGAAAAGTTGGTGGCATGGCACAGTAAAAAGCAAAATTCAATTACTCTTTCCACAGCTGAGGCAGAATACATTGCTGCTGGAAGCTGTTGTGCACAGATCTTATGGATGCAATATCAATTACAAGACTATGGGATTGATCCAAGAGAGACAACTATATTCAGTGACAATACAAGTGCAATTGCTATTACACAGAATCTAGTTTTACACTCTAGATTAAAACACATAGATGTAAGGCATCATTTCATAAGAGATCAGGTTGAAAGAAAGGATGTGAAATTGACCAAGATTCATACTGATTTTAATCTTACTGATATTTTCACTAAACCTTTGTGTGAATCAAGATTTTCAATCTTGAGAGGCAATTTGAGAATGTTAGAATTGTAAGAAGACTCTGTGAAAATCACTAAATTGCAAAGACAAACCTAGAAAATTGGAAAGTCAGTGAAAAGGAAAATTGCAACTGCAATGTCACTCAACTGTAGAGTTGGTAACTCTACAGCTGTAGACTTAGTTATGTACTGCAAATTCCTTACTAACTGTAGACTTCCAAATGCTAAGATTGTCAACTGCAAACTTAGGGAATTTACAATACTTTGTACAATTCTGCAAATTAAATGGAGCACTACAAAATTCAGAAACGTTTGTACTAACTTACAGATATTTTGGATTTATTCATCATTTTAATTAATAAAATGTTTGAGCACGTGTAACATTTTAAATGGAATTAAATTCTATGTGAGTTATATTTTGGAAAAATTTAATTATAAATTTTGGCCCAGAATTAAAAAACTCATAAATTTTAGGTCAAAGACCGTTATACCCCTGTTCTTTAATGAATATTTAAAGAAAGGTATTTAAAGGACCCTTCATCCTTTTCATATCCTACTTTAACTTTTGAACCTCTTTGAAACCTCAAACACTCCCCATCCCTTACTCTCTGAAACCAATACATCATGGCTATAAGTTATATTTGGAGCTCTCTTTAATTTCGATGAGTTACTGAAGAAGCATCCCACTGTTGCTATGGAAGACTTGGTCAAATACATAGTGAATCAAGGGATTCATTATTGTCTTACTCACAATCCTGGAGCTTATAATGATAAAATCATACATGAGTTCTATCAGAATGTAGAAGCCAATATGGAGAGGAAAACATTATCAGTACAACTGCAAGAAAGGAAGGTCAATATCACAACTGGTGATATTTGTAAAGCTCTACACCTAAGGACTGGTGGTGATTCACATGATAATCTCAACTTTGCTGATGAAGATGAGAAGTACTAGAAGAGATTTACTGCAAAGAAGCCATTTCCAAAGAACTGGAAAAGGACATTCAAGAAGACTGATCTAGCAGTTGAGTATGTCTATCTTTATGAAGCTATTGATAAGTGTTTATTATGTAGAACTGGTGCTCATGATACTGGTACCATTCTTATGTGGGATCTTATGATAGCATTTGATAAAGAAATCAAGATTGATATAGGAGAGTTGCTACTGAGAAATATAAGAAATGATGTAGTAAAAGCTGGAAAGAACAAAGGCTTTGGTTTGTTCTTAAACTACATTCTAAAGGAAGTTGATTTTTCTTTATTCAATGGGCATGAAGGACAGCCTATTTTGATTCATAGAATCATTGGGAAGGCAAATTTCAAGAGAGGAGCTGTGGATGCTCCTATGGCTCCCAAATCCAAGAAAAGAAAGAAGAATAAGCCTGAAAGGAAGATACTCACTATTATCAGATCACTAAAACAACCTGAAACAAAGAAGAAGAAAAATGTAAGGAGAAAACTTTTGGTGGATGAACCAACTGATTCTGAGGATGAAGTTGATAGAGAAAGGAGACAGAAGAAACTTCATTTGACTGGCAAAAAATTCCAGTCAAACTTCATTTGACTGGCAAAAAATTCCAGTTGAGAGGGTTGAAGGTTTTGAGGAAGAAAGGCAAAAATTCGATGACTGGAAGATAATTAGAGAAGAATTGGATAAGCTGACAGTTGAAGAAAGGAATTTGTTCCAGTGGGTTGTTGACTGGACAAATTGTAGTGATTTGAATGAACTGATGAAGCCTAACTTTATTGATGACTTTATTGCTGAGAAAAGAAGGAAGGATAAAGGAAAAGGAAAGCAGATTGTTGTTGAAGAACCAACAAAATAGAAAATCACTAAATCTGCAGCTGAAGCTTTGAGAGTTGTTATTATGACTGAGAAAGATCCAGAAGCTCAATTTCCAGAAACTGAGTTTGAAGTTGTAAGCTCAGAAAATGAAGAAGAGATGCCACAAAGAACTGGTGAAGGAAGTCACCAAATAGTTGAAGCTGAGGGCTTAACTATTTTGGCTAAAGAAGCTATTCTATTGGAGTCTGCAGGAGCTAGTGCTGCAGATCCAGTACAAGCTGAAAAAACTAACCCTGATCAAGCTGAGAAAGAAAAAGAGGCAAGGAAAGCTGACTCACCTTGCAAAGAGCCTGAGCACAAGCCAGATGATGATGAAGGTGGTGATGATGATGCACCAATGGAGGTGCTCAAGCAAAAATAGTTCAAACTGATGTTTAAGTACCCCTTGAGGCTCAAGCTGATGAGCAGATTGTTGAGGATACTTCCAAGGAGATTGATGAAAGTGCTAAGGATATGTCAAACCCCATTACAAGCATTTTCAACCAACCTCCTCCTGCAATGTTTACTCTGGACGAGATTTATAGGCATGGAACTCTCCCACTGTAGAGTTATTCAGCACTAGAGAGAGAGAATGCTGAAAATATAGATGATTACATTGCTGACTTCTCTACAGATAAGATAGAAGTTATTGTGACTCCTAGCAAGAGGAAGACTTCCACTGAAGACTCTACAGCTATAGAGTTGGTGCCTTCTAAAGCCCAGAAAGTCACAAAAGGAAAGGAATTGGTGATTAGAGAAGGAGATTCAGAGGAAGTGGACAGTGATTCAAATCCTCAAATGACACCTAAAGAGGTTGTATCTCAATTGAAACATATGGAGGAATCATTGAAAGGAATTGAGGTAGAAATCTTGAAACAAGTCAAAATGGTACCTGATACCATCATTTCTCAGAATGTGAAGAGAGGAATGGAGGACTTAATGAAGAAGTTTGAAGAAAGAAGCCTGGAATAGAAGAAAATTCTTGAAAAGAATTTCAAAGCTGTTGTGGACAGCTTATTGGCTCAGAATGAATTGATTAGAAAAGATATTAGCCAGAACACAAGAGAAATTACTACTCTACAATCTGATATCAAACTAATAAAAGATGATTCTTTCAATTTGAAGGTTGAAGTTAAAAGTATGAAGAATGAGATGACCAAGATGATAACTGGGAATGAGACTCTGAAGATTGACCTGATGTGCAAGCTTAACACCATTTTGTCACACATTGGTGTTGACAAAAAGGGGGAAAGCAAGATTCAGAAGGAGATCAAAGAACGAGAAAAGGTTACTGAAGATATCCTTGAGAATGTGAAGGATATTGGAAAGTCATGGGCAAAAGAACTTGAAGCTTCCAAATCTAAAAACTTGTCCATGAGATTGGGAGAACAGTCAGAAGAGAGAATTCAATTAGAACAGATGAATGGAAGCTCTAAAGGACGCAAAATCATAAAGCTCCCTAAATCTACAGTTTAAAAACCTACAACTCATACTCAAAAACCTTTTGGTTATTGGGAACAAACAGTGAAAGAATCAAGAGAAAGAAAGAAAGAAAAGGAAGAAAAAGAGAAGGAAGAGAAAGAGAAACAGAGAAAGAAAGAGTTTGAAGAATCTACACCTGTTGTCACTGCCCAACCATTGAATGTTCAACCATTAAGCATGATACCTGCTGAAGATTCTGATGAAAAGGAAAAGCAAATGAAGACTGAGTTTGATAATCTTTGGAAAGAATTCATAAGTATATGCAACAGACATACATTTATTAAGAAGATCAAACTCAAGAAGGACAGATTCCAGAAGTTCAAGGATATGAAGGCCAATGGATCTTTGTATAAAGGAGACAATGCTCGCTTCCTTGGTGGGAAAACCAGGAGTAATACATTGCCTAAGAGGTAGTTCAAATCAAAGAAGGAAGAAGAAGAATTTGAGGCCTATGAACTTCAAATGCTGATGAAATACATTGAAGAAGATGAGAAGAACATGAAGTTAGTGGAGCAAGGAATTATAAAGCCATAGGATGAGTCTGATGAATCTAATGATGATGAAGATGATGCTGACCCAAAGCATAGAAGAAGATGAAGACTTTGTTCTAGATTAGACACTAAAATTTTTTGTTTTTAGTCTAATTATCTACTGTAAGCTGTATCTTGAACCCCTCTTTAGTTTATGCAGCTTTGTGCTTTGTTCTGTCTTCTGTTGCCCTGCTTTGTTCTGTTGTTTTTGTTCTGTTTCTTGTAAGACAATGTCTTATTGTCTTTGTTGCTTGTTTTGTTGTTTTTTTTGCCAACATCAAAATAGGGGGAAATTGTTAAGTACCTTGGTTTAGATTTTGATGTATGCAAAACAATGTGTTTTAATTTGATATATTGATCTAACACTTGTGCTAAGGAAATTGGTGTTTGAAATTTATAGTTGTAAGTGAAGTCTGCAGCTGTATACTTGATCATTCTACAGCCAGGCATGACCCTACAGCTGTAAGGTTTCTCTACAGACAATTTTTCATATTGACAGGACTCTACAGCTGCAAGGTTAAAGACTCTACAGCTGCAATGAACCATTTGAAGAAGAAGTACAAATCAGAGATTATTTGAAGTTAATGAAGACCCTTAAGCAAAATTAGTGTAGCTCTAATGCATCACTAAAATATACTTAAGTGAAGGCTATTTTCTTAATTCTGGAGGATAATGAAGATTTGTTGCAAGAAAGCCAGAATTCTGAAGAGAAGGACAATAGTACAATCAGTACTATCCTGTGTGAAGGATTAGGACCACTTCACACATGCCAAATGGAGAGAGAGGAGCCTTATCCAGATTTCAAATTCGAATTTCCAATGGATAAGTCACACCACTCAATCTACAAATAGAAGAAGTCCTCAAAGGAAGCAACAACAACAACCCTGAGCATACAAGCATTCTGCCTAAGCAAGTCTACAGCCAACAAACTTTCTGAGAGAGCTTTATTATTTTTATTTTTTGTGATTCATAGGATAGTTGGTTAGGATTTTCTTAGAAAGAATCACACCTTTTTGTTGTTGTTCCCTCACCTATTTTAATTTCTACTTAGTGTACATATCTCTTTGTGAGGTTTTGTAAACTCTTTGTGAGTTATATTCTGAGTGAATAGGGTAGTTTAATCTCTTTTTAGAATAGGAATCTGAGTGAACCTAGTTCTAAGGGGGAACTACTTGTATTGATCTGAGTGATCTCATCTTAGTGAATTTGGCACCTGAGTGGTGTAACAGTGGATGTAGGTGGTTTTTTTATTGACACTGAACTACTATAAATCTGGTCTATTTACTTTCTGTCATTTAATTCTTGTCCTGCATATTTAATTTACTTGTTACATTCATCATTCTTTTGAAATCTGAGTGCATATAACTTTGTGGTTTTCACAGAGAAAAACTGACTCTACAGCTGTAGACTATTATAAGCCACTCAACTGTTAAGTTTGGTTTATATTGTTTTTCATTAACACTCACTTTTATTCCGCTGCACATTAGAGTATTCTCAACACAATTTTAATTGTGAGAACTCCTCTGATACTTTGTCTACAAGTGATCTTTTAATTTGTAAAGTTTTAAACTCTGCAGCTACAGACTTCTCAAGTCCACAGCTGTAACCTTTATTGTCCAGTTTCTAAAACTCTTGTAGACTTGTTATTTTGAACTTAAAAGAGGCTACTGTAAGGTTCTAGAATCCCTCTTCTTGAAAAGTTTGAAAAATCTGATTTTGGACTCAAGGTCTATTCACCCCCTAGACCTTGACCACTTTAAGGGACCAACAGTTACTTTCATCATTCTTTTAAAATCAGTGCATAAAACTTTGTGTTTCTCACAAAGAAACTAACTCTACATCTCTAGACTTGTCTAAGTCACTCAGCTGTTAAGTTTGTTAAAATTGTTTTTCATTAACACTCACTTATTTTCCGCTGCACATTAGAGTATTCTCAATGCACTTTCAAGTGTGAGAATCCCTCTGATATCTTGTCTACAAGTTGTCTACTTTATTTGCAAGTTTTATAACTTTGCAGCTGTAGACTTCTCTTGTCCACAGCTGTATCCTTTGTGGTACATAAAACCTCTTGGAGACTAACTGTTTTTGAACTTTTAGAGGTTACTACAAGGTTCTAGAATCCCCTCTTTTAAAAAGTTTGAAAATTTGATTTTTGACTCAAGGTCTATTCACCCCCCCTCTAGACCTTGATCACTTAAGGGACCAACAAGTGGTATCAGAGTAGTTGGTTTGCCACTGCTTTGATCAGTACCTAGCTAGATCCTTTTATTTTTGAAAAACACACCTGCATACTTGCATGACTCCAAAGATGGTGAAATCCAAGGTTCCTATGTTCTCTGCTGAAGACTATGATGAATGGAAGATCAGAATGCAAGCACACTTGTCGGCAATCAATGATGAAATGTGGTCTATTATTGAAGATGGCCCGAAACCTAGAAGGGAATGGACAGAGGATGACAAGAGAAGGTCCAATCTTGACAATGTTATAAAGAACACTATTTATCACTCACTGGATAAAATTGTGTTTAGCAAGATCAAAAACTGTAAAACTGCAAAAGATATATGGGAAAAGTTGGAAATGATTTGTGAAGGAACTGAACAAATCAAGGAAAACAAACTCATGATAGCAGTTCAAAAGTTTGAGAACTTCAAGATGAAATCTGGTGAAACTCTTGAAAAGTTTGAGTCAAGATTCATTGAGATACTCAATGAGCTAGACTCACTTGGTAAATATTACTCACAAAGAGAAATGAACATGAAGGTTCTTAGAGGTTTACCTTCTGAATGGGATATGAAAGTGATTGCAATGAGAGAATCAAAGGATTTATCTAAGATATTCACCTTTGAACTCTTTTCAGACTTTAAGGCTTTTAAATTTTACATAAGTAGAAGAAAAGAACCTGACAGCAGTAAGGTTACAGCTCTATAGTAGCTGACAACCTTGTAGCTACAAATTCTGATGATGAAGACTTGACTCTTTTTATAAAGCAGCTCAAGAAGTTTGGCAAATGGACTAAAAAGAAGCATTTCACACCAAAGGAAGATGGTAAGGTAAAATCTACAGCACCTAACTCAACTTATTTGTGTTATTACTGCAGAAAGCCAGGACATTACATCAAGGATTGTCCATACCCCAAAGCTGAAAAGTACACAAATGAAAAGAGAATCAGAAAAGATAGAAAGAAAAAGTTTGACAAGGAGAGAATTAGAGCACTACTTTCAGAGTCTGATAAAAACCAGGAAGACTGTCCCTCTTATTCTCAAAAGTCAACTGCAGATTTAGAAGATTCTGACTCTACAGACTCAGATGAAGAATCACTAATCTGTCTTATGGCTAAAGATGAAGAGGTATGCTCATCATCATCAAATTATATAACAGAAAAGTATTCTTCTAGTGACATGCTTAGTGCAATACAAAGACTACAAGAGGAAAATGAAGATCTTAGAAGAGATAATCACATTGGAAGGGAACATGTTAAAGATTTGTTAGCTGGAGTAGAGGATGCAGAAAAGCAATTGCAGATTCTACAAGAACATAAAGAAGGTTACAGTTGTCTGAAAAATGACAATGAAGAACTTTTCAGTGAAGCAAGTTGTAGAGCTGTTGACTATGCTGAATTGAAGGAAACTATTAGAACTCAAGAAATTATGATAGCTGATCTTGAAGAAAGCAATGCCTATTTTCAAAAGAAGTTAGATTGTTTTGGAAAGTCATCCAAACAATTGAGGAAGATGTTGTCTGAGCAAAGACATACAAAGGACTTAACTGGTATAGGTTATAAGCCTTGCACTTGGATGAATCATTTGCAAAAGTCAATTTTAGAACAAGGAAGTTCAGCAAAGGATCAACCTCAACCCCTGAAGGAGCTGTAAACTCAACCCTACAGCCTGAAGATTTGCAATTCTTGAATTCATTCAAAGAATTGTCACCTAGAAGATAACAGAAGGTCAAGGAGATCATGAATGACACTGAGAAAGATGTTACCAACATGATGCAAAACATGCTTCTGAAACCAACTGCAGAATCAGCCATAAAGTCAGAAGAAGAAGTCTTTCACATATTAAATATTGAAAGAAGACTTAACTTTGATAGATTCTGGAATGGAAATATGTCTGATTTGTCTCCCTCTTCAAATATCCAAAGAGGAGGATCAAGCAAGAACTATAAAATTAACAACTCTACAGCTCCCAAAAAGGCTTAGATTGCAAAGAGTAGCACTGGAGGAAATCTAAAGTATTGGATTTCTAAATAACTCATTTTATTTTCCAGGGACAAATTACAACCACCAAAAGAGAGATTTGGTATATAGACAGTAGTTGTGCAAGACATATGACTGGAGATAGAAGCTTGTTACAAAATGTGAATGATCACAAAGGTCCTTAGGTTGTTTTTGGTGATAATGCCAGTGGAACAGCTAAAGGATCAGGAAATTTGCTTAAAGGAAATGTTCATATCAATGATGTTTATTAAGGTTGGAAACATAACTTGCTTAGTATCAGTCAATTTTGTGGCAAAGGCTACACTACAGACTTTACACATGACACTTGCATATTTAAAGATATTGAATCCCAAACCACAAAACAGACAGGAACTAGAAAAGGGAATGTTAACATTGTAGAGTGGGACTCTACAGCTGAAACTACCCGTTTTCTTGCCAAAAGTTCCAATGAAGTTAGTTGGTTATGGAACCAAAGGATGAATCATATAAACTTTAAAACCATGAAGGAACTTGTGAATAACAGACTTGTAAGAGGTCTACCATGTTAGGGTTATACTAGAAAGTATGCTTTTACTTTGTATAACTAAACTGAATCTTTGAGCTTTATCTTAAATAAATCTTTTATCACCGTGCTTTAGATAAATATGAATGTTGTTTATTTATAGCAATCCGTTTATATAATAGTACAAGTTACACTATAGATAAATGTGGTGATCCCCGGATAACTCACAGCAAGATCACATTATCAGTTTCTTGTAATAAGTATTAAATTCACAACCTAGATGGGATTTGAACACCCAATTGGTAAACGGTTGATGTGTAGATCCTAGATTGGCTTATCTTGACCAAGGGATTGCATTAGTGCATGATTATGCATTGAAGAGGACGTACAGAGAGGTAATTCTTCCGTATTGATTTATGGAATGAAGAATTAGACCTCAGTGGTCGCTTATTTCTAAACCTCTGTCCCTTAAATAGGACTGTGTGTGATCCATGCGTGACACTTTATTTTGTTATGGGTAGAGAGTCAATAAGACTCAATACTTTGCATATTGGGTGATGCCATTGAGAACATGACAGTTGCTAAGATTTAATACAGAGGAACGTGTGCTTGGAGAGTCTTGCATGATTAGTCCCCTTGGTGGGATCTAAACATTCGTCATACTAAATCTTGCAAGTGGAATTTGTTTCCGTTATGATGATAAAGAAGAGCTGTCCTTACTCCAAGGTTAAGATGTTAAATTAATTAAAGCGTCCAGTGGCTTGATTAATTAATGGACAAGAGAATCTTAAACACAGGAAATAATGATCGGGAGTCATATGATTGTAATATGGGTTAAGATGGATAGTGCAACATTAATCCTATAGTGGAGTGAGATTAATGTTAATGGGTTGAAAGACATTGGGCTCAATGTTAGAATTCAAGGCCCATTAGGAGGTCCAATCTTAATTCTCCTAAAGGGCCCTCAAGGAGCCCATTTAAATGTCCAACAATGAATAAGGTGATTAAAATAAAAGAAATGTTTTTGGGCCCAATTTATTTGAAAATTTCGAAAATAATGTATACATTAAATTAATGAGAGATTTTATGAAAAAATAGATATGTATCTTGTATACAAGAATATCTAATAAAATCAAGATCTCATGGAATTAAATATACATAAGATTATTTTTGAAAATTATGAAGAAAGAAATATCAAGAATTGAATATTTAGTATTCAAGGTTATCAAGATTAGAATATTTGATATTCATGATAATGAAGATTTGAAATATTAGATATTCAAGATCTTGTATTCTCATTATAAATATGAGATGATACAAGACTTCGAAATTATTATTTTTAGAGAGTGATTTTCGAAAATCACAGTACTCTTGGGCAACAAATATTTTTCTTTCCTTGTGTTGTGATTATTCGTGTGGCCTTCCATCGGGTGCACGAATAAGGACAAGTGAATACGTGAGAAGGCTTTTGGGTTTATCAAGTTGAGGATCTCAAGAAGGACGCCCTATGATCTCAACCACCATTGCTGACAATACCATTCAAGTAAAGGATCTCAAAGGACGCCTTTGATCTCAATAGCCTTGCGAAAGCAGCTCAACAAGGACGCCTTTTGTCTCAGAAACTGCCTTTTCTCCAAGAGGTATAATTCACTAAATCCCTTAGTTCCGCATGTTTAGGGCTTTACGTGATATTATATGTTCATATATTTTGCATGCAAAGCCTGTTGTGGGGTATACAATTATTTGATTTAATTATGTTTAAATCATGATATTAATTGTGGGCTTAAATTTGTATTTAGCGTAAACCCCGAATAGATCCGCGTTTAATTCCCCAACAACTGGTATCAGAGCCGGTTTTGGGCATTAAATTGTAATTTAAGCGTTTAATATTAAATTTGAAAATTGGATAGTAGAATTGCTAGATCTTTTTTGCAGGTATCCAATTGTCATGGTATTTAATATTTATTTATGCATGCATGTATGATGATGCAGTTTTAAAATCCGATTCGTTCGGATCATTTTTCCCGTGATAAAATTCACGGGTAGACTAGGATGTTTTTATGTAATAGACTAGTCTAGACGATAGGTTTATTTATTTATTTTTATAAATAAATTGTAACCGATATCGAACACGAAGAACGGAGATTTTAAGGCCCGGAGACAAAGTTATGGAAATTTTGTTGCGGTCGAGTGGCAGCTTAATTGAGACGGACGATAAAGCTTGAAGACGAACGGTGATTACGACATCTCGTAGTCAAAACGAGAAATTAAACTATGATAATTGGATATAATGTGCCAATTTGTTTAATTTGTTTTGATGCATACTTTATTTATTTAATTTGATTAAATATTTGATTGCATGAATGTCGTAATGAAAAATCTCAACTCCGAAAATTACTAAGTATGTTTTAAATATAATTTGGTATTTTATTCTAGATAATAAAATTGAATTATTTGGCCTCCATGATTTATTTGTTTGTGAAGTCTTTTGGCTACGCATTGGCAAGCACCTTTCTCCCTATCGGATAGGCCAAAAGATAAGTTCACATGAACGAATTCCCAAAAGGATGATTGTGGATTATTATTAGTGGCGGTATTGACCCTCCCATCGAGTGGCTTATTCAAAATAAAGTAATAATCCTGTATTTAATCATGGTTAATACTTAGGTATAAAATTGGCATTTGATTACTCCCCATCGGAGTCCCTACCGATTTTATATGGTCAAGTGGGAGCCGACTATTAATTTTTGAAATTAAAAGTTTGTAACTGTTCTTGTTTGTAACTTGCTTAAATGTGTTTGCATAAACGTCCAATCTCATCGTGGCTTATGTGAACTGTTTTAAGATGTCGGCCGATTTATGCTACATTTTTTTTTGAGATTTTAATATAAAGCATGATCGATTATGTGATAATCTTTGCGAATCGATGTATGTATTTATGCAATATATGTTTTATTTTAGTTCAGCATGTCGTCCCCTTTTAATCCACTGTTTACGATACTTAAAGATAACAAATTGGAAGGTGAAAACTATGTTGATTGGAAACGTCACTTATTTATTGTCCTAACCGCACAACAACACAAATGGGTTCTTGACACACCAAAGCCCCCTACGCCTACAGATGATGCGGATATTGCCGATAGGGAATATCATAGGGAGTGGATGAAATTCGATGAAATGGCTAGGTGTACCATTTTAGCTTCAATGTCAGATGTGTTGTAACACCAACACCAAGACATGGAATCCGCTTCTGATATGATGCTAAACCTAAAGGAAATGTTCGCTCATTAGAATCGTACGGCTAGGCAAATCACCATGCGAGATATGTTATCGCTGAAAATGGTGGAGGGAACGCTTTTAAGGGATCATGTTCTCAAAATGATGGGCTACCTCAACAAGTTAGAGGTACTTGGAGCGGAATATGACCTGGAAATGCAAGTAGATTTCGTTCTCCATTCTCTACCGAAAAGCTTTGAGCAGTTCCAGTTGAACTTTATGATGAATAATCAAGAGTTCACGTTGGCACATCTCTTACAAGCTTTGGTATCGGCGGAGACACTCATGGGACACCAAACTCAAATCTTGGTGGCAAGCGGTCCGACTTCTTCCTCACCAAAAGGTGGGAAGAAGAAGAAGAAGACCAAAGGCCCGAACTAAGCTAAGAGTAAGGTGACTAATGAGGGAGGGGTCAAGAAAGCTACCAAAGGCAAGTGTTTCAACTGCGGTGAGAAAGGACATTGGAGGACGGCCTGTCCCATGCCAAAGAAGGCTGGGAATAAAGGTAATTCTCTTGCACTTGTTGTTGAAACTTGTTTAGCGGCGTATGCTTCCCATTTGTGGGTAGTGGATACGGGAACCACTGATCATGTATGTTTCAATTTACAGGGGTTCCGGAAAACCCGGCAACTTAGTGCGAATGAGATCCTCATCACATTGGGCGATGCTACGAGCGTAGCATCTGTCGCAGTGGGAGACGTGCACCTATTTTTTGAAGATAGAGTTTTAGTTTTAAAGGATGTTCTTTATCTTCCCAGTTTTAGGAAGAATTTAATTTTGGTTACTAAGTTGTACGTTGATGGATACTCAGTTTCTTTTAATAATATGGTTGTTATTTTTCGAAACGATGAGTTCATCTGTTCGGGAACATTAGTGAATAATCTTTATACCATTAAAAGTGCACACCACTCGCAAAATGCTTCTTATAACACATCAACCATTTCTAAGAAAAGAAAATTTTCTTCAACCCTGAACGAAACACTTCTATGGCATCTAAGACTTGGTCATATTAATCTAAAGAGAATTCAAAGGTTGGTGGTGGACGGCTCGTTGGAGTCTCTCCATGTTGAGCCGTTTCCAACGTGTGAATCTTTTTTAGAGGGGAAAATGACCAAGAGGGCCTTCGGAGCAAAGGGAAATAGAGCTAGTGAAGTGTTGGAAATCGTTCACACTGACGTATGTGGGATAATGTCGGTTTAAGCTAGAACTCACTGTCATTACAGAGCAAGCCAATCGGTGTGAACGATTTCCAACACTGACGTATCCTTGGCTTGCTCTGTAATGACAGTGAGTTCTACATTGATTTCACACTGAGTTCTATGTATGTGGGCCAATCGTTCACACTGACGTATGTGGGCCAATGGACAAGATTGAACAGTAAAAAGCATTTGCCTTTTCGGTTCTTCAAAGGTAATTGGTCAAAATTTTATTGATAACTGTTCCCGCCCACAGTGCATTAAATGCACATTAGAGTATGTCCGTATTTAATTCAAACAAATTGAATTAAATAATAACCGAATATTAAAACGAACGGCTGGGATCATTTGGCAAATTAAATTAATTTGACAACACAGCAAATAGTAAAAAAGGATAATGCACGCAATATTTTCTTAACTTACCTTCTCTAAAAACCGATTTTCTTCAAATCTCTTAAAATCTTCCATGGCTTCACCTTCTGCCGATACCTTTTTTGGAAACCTTTTCCATTTAAGAAATGAAATACACTACGAGCCCTATGGGGATTTTTCTTCTAATAACCCCGATATTATGCCTGTGCGAGACCTTTTTAATAATGCAGGTCTTCTGCAGTTCATCACTGCAAAGCCACAGAGGCTCCACCCCAGACTCATTGCTGCCTTCTACCTGAAGATGGCACAAAACAAGGACTCCCAGGAGTGGGAAACTTGTATTCCCTTCACCACCTGTGAGAAGGGAAAGGATGGTGAGGAGGTGGGTCACCTTCAACATTCGGGAGAAGATTAAGGAGGTTTTTAATCTTCCCAACAGAGGACAAAGCCCAGTGGATTATGGGTTTGGGAATGAGAGGGATTTTCTCCAGTCCCTGTGTGATGGAGATGTCGTGCTGAAATCCGGCCTGAATAAATCAGTCTTGAGGACTGAAAACCGTCACTTCTTCGACCTGACAAGTCAGGGAGTGATGGGAATTGCTGGAGGATTGGAGCAGATCTCCAGGCCGAAGCTGTTCACAATGATGGCTATTTCCGACGCCCCTCTGCACAATTTTGACTAGGAGGGTTACTTCCTCCAAATGCTGGTGGCTGAGACCAGCAAAATCAAGTACTCGCCAGAGGGGCAGGCGACTTTTGAGGCCAAGATGCATTTTGGCACCAAGATCTCCATGCTCTTGGAGACTCTAGATCTCGGTGATGTGGATCAGGCCCAATCACTCGAGATCCCAGTGAAAATCCATCTCTTCAGGGCTTATTCCGATGATGCTGGCACAAGGAAAAGGCCTCGGACTCAGAAGAAGAAGGCCCAGGCGAGCATGACTGGAAAAGTCCAGGCTCAGGCAGGCAAGTCTTCAGAGTCTGATACAGCAAAGCCAACGGAGGATGAATCTAAGATTCCAGACCCAAGCAACAAAAGCTGAAATTTCTCTACTCTGGGTCAGCTGAGCGAGAGAAGAAGCTTATGGAAGTGCAAGCTGCTGAAGCTGTTGAGAAGGAATCAGCTCAGGCGCAGGATGCTGCTGAAGCTGTTGAGAAGGAACCAGCTCAGGCGCAGGCTGTTCCTGAATTTGCTCCGATTGCATCCCCTGATCCCAACCAGCTAATCCTTAATATTGCTGAAACCAATCAGAGTTTGGGTCAGGAAGAGCCTGCTCAGGAAGGAGGAGTTGAGCAAGAGGCTGCTGAACCAGTTCCGCATGAAGCACCATGGCCTTTCCCTGCGCCCGATGTGAACAGTCTATCAGATTTTGAGATAGTTGCAAGGGGAGAGGCAGCTGAGATGGTGGAGAGGAGATTCCCTGATCTTACTGAGGCTCAGAAGGAGGCAGTTGTGCAACTCCGCACTTTTGCCATGATCAGAAATGCTATTTGGTCTGAGCTCAGCCAGCTAGGAGAGTCCAGATGATGGGACTGCATTGCAGATATAGAGGCCGCCCTCTTTGATCATTTTGATGTAAACTCTCTACATCATCTGATCAAAATGGTGGATTTTATCAGAACAGTCCGCAGAACGTATCCTGAGCCTGAGACTCAGGAAGCTGAAGAGAGGGGAGAAGAGAAAGAGGCTGGAAGGGAAGTGGTAATAATTGCTGATGACGATCAGCCAGGTAGCACTGAGGGAGTCAGTGCACCGGCCGATGAAGCAATCCAGGGACTCAGGATTGCGGAGGCTTCAAGAGAGGGTCCACCAGGCTTGGTCCGAGTCGGAGGTAATTGGATTACACCCGAAGAACTTTATCTTAACAATTCCTCACGAGCTCTTGGCAATCTGCACAGGAGAGTGATCCTCGTTGAGCGACAATCTAAAAGGGTTAATTCAAATTCTGAATTGTTGAACAAGAAAGTGAAGAGACTGGACCGGGACCTGAATGATATGGCCACTGATATGCATGCAGCAATTGATCTCCTTGGGGAAGCTCGGTCTGAAATCAATGTAGAACTCACTGTCATTACAGAGCAAGCCAAGGATGCTATTCAGAACTGCAATCAGATGGTTTCAGATGTGCAGACTCAGCAGGAGACTAAACTTGCCAACTTTCTGGATCAACAACTATCTGAAAAGGTTGATCAACTGGTTGATGAGAAGTTGGTCAAGTTAAGAACTGAACTAAAGGAGGACCTGCTGAGGGAGTTGTCTTCTCAGGAGAAGGAGAAAATTGCATCTGCCCTAGACTCAAGAATGGAAAACTTCGAGGGTCGACTTAAGGCTGCACACAATTCAGCCATTGATCAGCTCAGTATCGGCCTGAGAGGAATGGTAGGGCAGATTGGGCAATTGCAGGTGAAGCAGACTGAGATGGATAGTCAGTTCAATCTTTTGGCGGAGTCAGTGGATGAAGTTGTCAAACGTATTAATGACGATGATGCCAAAAAGGGGGAAGAAGGGAAGAAGCAAATTGCCACTACTGGCAAAGCTAAGAAGAAGAACTTTCCCCTGGAACTGAAGGCTGCGGATAGAAAGAGGACTAGATCCGTAGCTGCCATCGAAACTGCTGAAGGCTCAGATCCGAAGAAGTTGAGACCCTCTGAAGATTCGGCTCTCGAGCCATTATATAAGGAGATGGAGGAACAAATAATGCCATCTGGGCTGACCACTCAGAAGAAATTGGTGATGACTGATGCTGAAAAGATAGCAAAAATGAAAGAAATTTCGATGCTCAGTCAGATCCAGCGCCTAAAAGAATCTAATGAGTATCTAACTTCTCAGGTCCAGAAGAAGAAATCTGTATCATCTGGATCTCGGATAAAGACTCAGAGGAAGATTGTAGTCAGACCAGATCAAAGTCATCCTCCATCGAAGTTTGTTGAAGACTTCATTCCGATTGAGATGCTGGAGGTTTGGATTCTGATCCGGAATAGGTGGGCATACCTATTCTATGTGGTGGGGTTATGGGACGATCAGAATGAAGAAAAAGACGTCATACTCCATCACTGGATGGCACAGGAGCATCCTGATCTATGGGCTGAAATCATCAGACATGCTGACACTGAAGGTGTTGAGATCGCTCCTCCGGAATTCATCAAGTACCCTCCCCCACTCTTTAGGAATTCTAAGCAGCTGGATCGGAAAGCAATTTCTGAAGAAGTCGTCAGAGTAGGACGAGCTGCCGGGGCCGTTGCTGATCAGAACAGGATGAAGCAGGTCCTGAATCGAGTACTGGAGATGTACGAGATTCCACTGACTGCTTGGAATAAGGATGAAGACTAGATCAGGAGTTAGTTGTTCAGGAATTTTGTAATAGCTTCAGGATACTTGTATTTTCTTATCAATCAATGAAGTTATTTATTTTTCCTGAGTACCACTTCTTGTTGACTCCTGAATTTACTTTTCTGAATTCTTATCAAGAACTGTACTAACCCAATCCTTGTTTTCATCTTATAGACTAAGTACCTAGTTTATCAGGTGGTACTGAGTTATTTTCACTGACTAAGTCAGTTGATTATATAGATGAATAGGAATTTGCTTAAGGGTTTTGGCATCATCAAAAAGGGGGAAATTGTTGGGACAATCTGAGCATTTTGATTAGATCCCAAAACCCCTGATGAATTTGCCTAAGTATAGTGTTCAGGATAAAATTGTTCAGGATAGTTAGGTTAGAGATTCAGTACAGGATTACCATGCTAAAGACTGAAGAATATTGGAGTCGACCCAATTTACTGAAGTCTGAAGTGTAAACCATCCTGAAGGAGTTAGTCAGTCTCGCTGAAGATTATCTGTTCTGAAGCTGAAGATCGAAGCCTGCTGATTCATCCTGAAGTCAATCCTAAAGTACCATTGGCTGATATTTCTACTGAGTACACTAAGCATACTCAGGACAGAAGTCAGTCAGTTAAGAGTAAGTGTCACCTATCAGGCTGTGCTGAATGCACATAGGACCTGACTTAGGCCTTGGTTCAGTTCACCTGAGTCCTGTAAGTCCGAAGCAAAAAAGTAACACATACTGAGCTGAATAACCTATCAGGCTGTGCTGAATGCACATAGGACCTGACTCAGGCTGTGGTTCAGATCACCTGAATCATGTAAGTCCAAAGCAGAAGGTTATTTATGCTATGGGACAAGAGACAAAAAGAATGTCAGTAAGACTCCATTAAGACACGTTCAGACTGAGTTATTAACAAGAGACTCAGAGTATTGAATGTACGAGGAAGGATAAATGTCTGAAGGTCAACTAGCCGTTATAGCGGAGAGCCAATGATCTTTCGACACGTATGCATGGAGTCTGCGCAGCATTTAATGCGGCATTTAATGCGTCTCAAAAAGGTTGCAGGTGATGTGACAACTTGCCAGAATAAGCATGGCGGGTAGGTCGAACAGTATTTCTAGCCTGCAATCTACCTAAAATAGGAAAGATTTGATTTGATCTCCTCCAACGGATCTATTTTGAATCTCGCCTATAAATATGGAGAACCTTGCACCCATTCAAGGTTAACGGGAAATTTCCAAGAGAAAACTCTCAAGAATCCAAGAACTCAAAGCATATCATAAACAACACTCTGCAATTAAATTTCCCTAGTGTTGTAGTAGGATTCACTCTGTATTTGCTTAGATCGATAGCTCTACTATTTAGCATTGATTTGTATTGCTAGAGCTATCTTAGTTGGAAACCAGAATACCAAACCTCTCAAAGTGTGAGATAGGTTGGTTAGAAGGACTGAGACTTGTAAAACGCCCAGGGGTCAGTTTCTAAGAGAGGAAGTTGGCTACTCGTGTCCCTTGGCACGTAAAACCCAAGTACCTATCCTCAGGGTTTTGAGGATAGCTTCCTGTTTAATCAGGTCGTGGACGTAGGAGTTGGTTATCTCCGAACCACGTTAAAAAGTCCCCTGTGTGCTGATTTACTGTTTTGTTCAGGATCATAAATGTCATCATATTAAACTGAACATACTGCATTAGTTTTTAACTTTAGGACTGAATCAATCATCCTGAATCTGAATACTGTGCACTCAGCCTTAATCACCAATTTACTAAGCAACTCAGAGAAAACGTTTTCAGAAACTAAAACGAGTAGAATCTAAGGGCTCACTTTCCGCACGTACTTTGACTCACTGAGATAGTAGTCCAACTGACTCGCTTCCGAGCAGTCAGTAGGTTTGTTATCTCTACTGAGCTTCCGAGCACTTTACTTACACTCAGTTTATCTGACTCATTACTGAACCGTCCCTGCTGCCCCTGTGGACATTCAGCGTACTGAGTACTTCAGGGAATCCTGACTGAGTGCATTAGAGCATTTTTCTGAGTCTTTCAGAAAAATCTGACATCAGTGTATTCCCCCCCCATACACTGATTTAACTCATTTCGGGACCAACAAACTTTCCTAAGGCTTCGTTGAAAAGGCCAAGACCACCTTGTATGCAAGCTTAAAAGGTCTATCTACGGACTTAACCAAGCATCGCGAGCTTGGAATCAATGTTTTGATCAAGTAATAAAATTTTACTGTTTTGATCAAAATGAATTTGAGAGTTGTGTGTACAAGAAGTGTGTCGGAACTGCCATGGTATTCTTGATACTATACGTAGATGACATTTTGCTCATTGGAAACAATGCGGCGGTGTTATCAGACGTGAGGGTATGGTTGTCAAATCAGTTTGATAGAAGGACATAGGGGAAGCCGGTCATGTCTTAGGGATCAAGATTACTCGAGATCGCAAGAAAAGAATGATCGGCTTATCGCAAGCTTCATACATAGATACTTTTTTTAAACGGTTTAGCATGCAGAATTCCAAGAAAGGTTTTGCGCCTTTTAGACATGGAATTCATCTATCGAAAGAGATGTGTCCAAAGTCACAAGAAGAGATAGATTGCATGAAAGGCATCCCATATGCTTTGGCAGTTGGAAGCCTCATGTGTGCTATGCTATGTACGAGACCGGATATCTGCTTTGCCGTAGGCATGGTAGCACGATATCAAAGTAACCTTGGGAAAGAGCATTGGACGGCTGTTAAAAACATTCTGAAATATCTCAAGCGAACTCGAGATATAATGTTGGTTTATCAGTCAGATAGTCTAATCCCCGTCGGTTACACAGACTCGGATTTCCAATCAGACTTAGATTCCAGAAAGTCTACCTCGAGTAGTGTGTTCTATTTGGGAGGTGCAGCCGGGACATGGAGAAGCGTTAAGATGAAATGCATCGCTGATTCTACCATGGAAGCCGAATATGTAGCTGTTTGTGATGCGGCGAAAGAGGCGGTATGGCTCAAGAACTTCTTAGTGGACTTGGATGTAGTTTTGGATTTGCCCGACATCATCACGGTCTATTGTGATAATGCCGGAGCAGTTGCAAATTCAAGGGAACCAAGAGCCCACAAAGCACGGAAACACATTGAAAGGAAGTACCATCTTATACGAGAAATCGTTAAGAGAGGAGACATAGAAGTGGCAAAGATCGCAACTAAAGATAACCTAGATGATCCTTTCACAAAGGGTCTGCGTCTGTCAACATTCGAGAGACATGTGGAAGGAATGAGAGTCAAGTGTGTAGCCAATCTGCTTTGAGTATAAGATTAGGGTCATAATTTCATGTTTTAGCACTCATTTCTATATGCTTTTGGTGATTTTATGTTCACATTTGAACCTATTATGTGATACTTTGTGTATTTAACCCTTTTTGGCTAGGAAGTTGTGATTGTAGGTGAAAACGACCAAAATAAGGAAGAAACGATTAAGATCGAGAAAAGTCCAAATTCTGGAGTTGAGCAAAATGGAGAAATTGCTATCCTATGTTGAAGAGCTTGAAGAGAGGGTCGCAAAGAAAGAAGAATCGAGTCAATCGGAGTTCTAGAGCTCAAGATATGATAAAAACAAGGAAATCACGCATCGACTGAGACTAAGGCCTCGGGTGACACGGACTCCTTCTTCGGAAGACAGGCATTTGTCGACCAACATCCCTGGAAAGACACGCAATTGTCGAGCTGGCTATCGACCAAGCTTGGTCGACAGTTGCACAGCTCTTGTACGACAAGAGGGCTCTCTGTCGACAAAGCTGTCGCCCAAGTGGTCGACAGTTGCTCAGCTCTTGGGCGACAACAGTGCAAATTTCTCGGATTTTCAGGGCTATTTTTGTATTTTCACGTGTTTTAATGAAGGGCATCTTAGTCAATGATCCAAGGGCAGTATATATACTTCCATCTCAGATTTTCTAAGGGACTTTTATCATTTTCTTAGATTCATATTCTCTCACTAGATTAGGAGAAGTTAGCGGTAGTTTCCAAGTTATGTTCTTAGATTTCCATTTACGATTTCGACGATTACTTGTGATCTACCATTCGAATTGACGATCAGTTTTCTCCTGCATTCTTAGCATAGCTCAAGCTACATTTCTACCGATTGATTTTCAATTTCTATTGTCGGATCATTTTCAAGCTTATAGAGGTAATCTTCTATCTTTTCAATTCCACTTGTAATAGGTAAATTCTTGAATACTTTGTATAATTCCTGCAATATGATGAATGTAGTTACTTCAATTTCTCTATTGCTTATTAAATTAGCCATGGGCTAAATCCTTTATTTTTTGGTGTATGATTCCTATGGATTAGTGTGGTGTTTATGTTGATCTTATGAATGCTTGAGATGTTGTATGATCAATTCTCTATTTTGATGGTTTGTATGAATGCTTATATGCACAATTGATTGTATGGGCCATTAGGACTTAGTCACATACGAGAGTTGGGCTATTTACCTAAAACATTCTTGTTATAAGGTCAATGCATACTAAGTGTTTGTTAAAATTCCTAAGATAGTGAGAATTACCTTAGAGAATTGGAAAGACAATTAGAGGCTCTTATGTGCATTTAGGGAGACCTTTGCATATTAGAGTGGCTTGCCTATTGATTGTACAATACCTCAATGCATGAGTAAGAGATACTTCACCACATGAAACATACGAAAGTACACTAATACACTTCTCACACAACTTGCTCACTTTGTGAATCAAGGTGATAAGTAGTTTACTCGTTTGACGCACTTGTAGACATAGATACCATATCCCCTTTACTTGCTTTGTGATTTTTGAGTCAAGAACAGTAGTCTTACCTTACAAATCCCCGTCTCCTTTGGGTTCGATATTAAATAAACTTTGTTAAGCTTGCCATTGCAATAACAATCGTGTACACTTGCACGTAGACACCTTTTGGCTAAACAAGTTTTTAGCGCCGTTGCCGGGGAGACGGCGTGTTTGTTTGGTTTCTTGATAGTTGTTCTTATTTTTGATTTTGTCTTTACTATTTTTGGTGTGAGAAGTTTTGTTAATTGTTAATTCTTGCAGATGGATCGATATCATCACTCCACTTACAATCCATCAAACACGCAACCTTCTACATCATACACCTACCACCCTTACACCTATTCCAATGAAGGATCATATCAACACAATAATACCTTCCAAAACTTTATGCCTACCACATCTTCTCACCAAGGAAATTCCACGTACCTCCATGAAACACTACATCTTATACTCAAGGAACTTAACAACATAAGAAGAGAAGGACGAAGGAGCTTAGAGCATACAAACTTAAAGTTTGATGCAATTTGTCGAGACCAAGGAGCAGGGCTAAAGAGTTTAGAAGTACAAGTCGAGAAAGTACCAAGAAGATATGGGCAAAGGGCCCGAGAATGTAAATCTTTCTTGATCGAAGCTCAATTGAGAGAAGAATATAGTGCGATTGAGTTAAGAAGTGGAAGAAGATATGAGGGACCAAGTGTTCCTAGTTGTGATAAGGATAGAGAAAAGGGGATAGAAGAGGAGAGAATTGATGATATAGATATGGGAGTTGGTTTGGAATATCATATTCCATCAAGCAAGGAAGATGGGAAGGAAGAGGAAAGTAAGGTGGAAGAAGGGTTAGTGGAAGAAGGATAGCAAGGAGAAATTGAAAAGGAGGAAAGCTATGTTCCTAAGTGGAAAAGAGTTCGAGAAGAGAGAGAAAAGAAGAATAAAGTGGAAGTTGATGAATGTGGGGTGCCAAAGACGGTAGTACCCATTCCATACCCTCAAAGGTTTGCCAAAAAGAAACTCGATGACAAATTCAATAAATTCCTAGAAGTTTTCAAGAAGCTTTATATAAACATTCCTTTTTATGAGGCCTTGGAACAAATGCCAAGTTATGCAAAGTTTATGAAAGATCTCTTGGCCAAAAGGAGAAGAGTGGAAGGGACGGAAATGGTGAAATTGACTAAGGAGAGTAGTGATGCTTTAACAAGGAAGCTCCCTCAAAAAGAAAAGGATCCAGGAT
>JAPKLY010000356.1:28666-53871 GCA_026898435.1 Prunella vulgaris | reverse complement strand
CATGCAAATGTCTAGTCTTGTGGCAAACATAAGTGCCTAAAACTTAATAAAAATACTTGCACTTAAAATAGAAGCCTACTTGGTGTATTAATAAAAATCTTCATCCTTTAACTCTTTAACTCGCATCACATCCACCTTCCTCCGCATCGCCAATCTCATCATCTTACTCTTGAAAATCTAAAAATATAATTCGGTGAAGGGGTGAGCAATTATCAAAATAATCACTCCGTGGGGATAGTTTAGTTCGAAGTCTAAATATAAAGGACACAAAAACATGTAAACATACCCTTCTTTCACCGTTTAAACCCCCACCTTTTCTTGTCTTGAATATAAAGAAGTGTTGTACGTTGGCTTGACTAATCCTTGTGCTCAATTCCTACTCCTTCTACTTCAATCAAGGCTCACGAAAACTGCTCTTCTTCTTGCCTATAAGCTGCTACCGAAAACTAGTGCTACAACTTAATAAAGTTACCGAATTTTGGTGCTATGGGGTCTAGGGGTCTTAGGGACATGATCAATTCATATTAATAGAGTTGGAAAAGTAGGGTTTGGGGCTGCCAAAGGGGCTGGCCGAATTTCACAAGGAAAAGGAAAGAAATTGGCCCATTATTTTGGTGTATCTCTATTTCCATACTTGGCAACTTATTTCCTTATTTAATAGATCCTTACTAACTCTTTATTCTTGTGATACTTAACCTTCAAGCATGTATTATTCTCTTGCATAAGAATATGATTTATTTTCATAAATAAAGTAATAGAAATCCAAGTCTTAATGCTCTATAATTTTCAAAAATTCCTTAGTGTATAAGACTCCCTATTTTTCAAAAATAATAATAATACTATCCCAAGTATTATTTAATCCTATTCTTGGTCAAATCCTCATAAAGTCAAATCCCTAATATTAATTCCTCAAATTCTAACATGCCCTTAATGAATTAATACATAAGGAAATACTATTCTTAGAGGACTAATACTATAACCTCAACAATAATATTATTCTTCCTTACTTCTAATAACATTCGAAACTTAATACTTCTTAAGGGTCCAAATAATACTAATTGGGACAACTAATACTAAGCAAACAATTAAGAAATACTAAAGCATAACAACTTAAAGGACTAAACCTTGCTCACACTCAAACTCACACCTAAAACAAATAAATAAAGGACTAAAAGCTGCTGCCTATGCGGGGTGTTACAAATAGAACACTCAAGGAGGCAGCCAGAACAATGATTGTTGAAGTAAATCTACCTAAGAGATTCTGGGCAGAAGCAACAAGCACAACATGCTATACACAAAATAGATGCTTGATAATGAAAGATCATAAGAAGACTCCATATGAGTTATGGAAAGGAAGGACTCCTAGTATCTTTTATCCACACATATTTGGATGCAAGTGCTACATACTGAATAATGGGAATGAACACCTCAAGGCTTTTGATTCAAAGTCAGATGAAGGTTTCTTTTTAGGTTATTCTAATGTTAGTAAAGCATTCAGAGTGTATAACAAGAGATTAATGATTGTAGAAGAATCACATCTTACTGTTTTTTATGAACAACATAACTCTCCTAATGGAATTATTGAAGACTTAAAAGAGGACAACACTACAGTCACAAGTCAGCAGCAATATGTTGAAATCAAAACTCCTGTAGAATTGATCAACAAAGGCTTTGGCACTGTGATAGTTGAGTTACCTCCCATAGAGAATGTTGAAGATCTAGTCTATGAGAATGTTCTAATAGAAGTTGAAACACCAACAATAAGACCTAATGAGTCTGCAGTAGGTGAATCTACAGCTGTAGAGAACAATGATCAAAGACTAGAACCTGAATGAGATTTGATTTGGTTAAAAGATCACCCCCCTGAGCATGTAATTGGAAACCTATCAGATGCTGTAAACACTTGAAAACAAGTCCACGAGGCAATGTTTGCTACATTCCTCTCATCTTCAGAACATACAGATATTCATGAAGCACTGCAAGATATCAATTGGGTCATTGCAATGCAAGAAGAATTGAATGGTTTTCAGAGAAATCAAGTTTGGGAACTCTTTCCAAGACGTAAAAATCACAAAGTGATTGGAACTAGGTTGGTGATCAAGAATAAACTTGATGAAGATGGGATTGTAATCAGAAATAAAGCAAGGATAGTTGCTCAAGGCTATTGTCAATCTGAAGGCACAGATTTTGATGAATCCTTTGCCCCAGTTGCAAGATTAGAAGCTATAAGAATACTTCTAGCCTATGCTGCACACGTGAACTTTACAGTCTATCAAATGGATGTAAAGAGTGCATTTCTTAATGGTTTACTATCATAGGAAGTGTATGTTGAACAACCACCAGGATTTTAGGAATCTACAGCTGAAGACATGGCGTATAAGCTTAGAAAAGCCCTTTATGGACTTAAACCAGCACCAAGAGCATGGTATGATACCCTATGTGATCATTTGATCAAAAATGGATTCAAAAATGGTATAGTTGACAAGACCTTATTCAGATTAAAACATGGAAATGACATATTGCTTGTTCAAATCTATGCTGATGATATAATCTTTGGCTCAACCAATGAAAATTTATGTAGAAAAGTCTCTAAGCTCATGACTGAGAAATTTGAAATGTGCCCGATGGGAAATCTAAATTTTTTTTTGGGATTACAAGTTAAGCAAATGAGAGATGGAATTTTCCTCAATCAAGCTAAATATACTCAAGAGCTGATCAAAAGTTTTGGAAAGGATAGCTCTAGGCCTACCAATATACCTATGACACCTTCTGTGAGTCTTGACAAGGATGAGAATGGGAAAAGTGTTGATGTGACCAAATATAGGAGGTTGATTGGATCATTGCTATACCTTACAGCAAGCAGACCTGACATTATGTTTGTAGTAGGTGTATGTGCTAGATTCCAAGTTAATTATAAGGAATCACACTTGAATGATGTAAAGAAGAAAATCAAATATGTCAAATCCACACAAAATTTAGGATTATAGTATCGTAAAGAAGGAGGAATTGAAATCATTGGCTACAGTGACTCAGATTTTGCAGGCTGGAAAATTGATAGAAAGAGTACTAGTGGGATTTGTCAAATCTTAGGTGAAAGATTGGTGGCATGGCACAGTAAGAAGAAAAACTCTATTGCTCTCTCTACAGCTGATGCAGAGTACATTGCTGCTGGAAGCTATTGTGCACAAATCTTATGGTTGCAATATCAATTACAAGACTATGGGATTGATGTAAGATAAATTTCTATATTCTGTGACAACACAAGTGCTATTGCTATTACACATAATCCAGTGTTACACTCTAGATCAAAACACATAGATGTAAGACATCATTTCATAAGAGATCATGTTGAAAGAAAGGATGTGAAATTGACAAAGATTCATACTGATTTGAATCTTGCTGATATTTTCACTAAACCTTTGTGTGAATCAAGATTTTCAATCTTGAGAGGTAATTTGGGAAAGCTAGAATTGTGAAAAGACTCTGTGAAAATCACTAAATTGCAAAGACAAACTTAGAAAATTGAAAATCCATTAAAAAGGAAATACGCAGCTGCAAAGTAATTCAACTGCAGAGTTGTTAACTCTACAGCTGTAGACTTGGCATCGAACTGCACATTCCTTATAAATGAAGACTTTCATATTCTAAACTTGTCAACTGCAAATTTAGAGAACTTACAGTACTTTGTACAATTCTGGGAATTAAATGAGACACTACAAATTCAGAAACACCAGTATATTTTTTACAGGTATTTTTGATTATTCAGTATTTTAATTAATAAAATGTTTGAATATATGTATCATTTAAAATTGAATTTAATGCTCATATGAGTTATATTTTGGACAAACTTTATTCCATAAGATTTTTTCAAAATTTAAACACTCATACATTTTAAAAGACAGTTCTACCCCTCCAATGTCTTGTGCACGTGTAAGGAAAGGTATTTAAAAGATCCTTGATTTCTTTGACCTCTCTTTACATTTCCGAAACCCCTTAAACACTCCTCGTTCCTCACTTTTCAAATCCCAATCTATGACTATGAAAGTTATCTTTGGTGCTCCTTTTGATTTCGAAGAGATACGAAGGAAACACCCCACAGATGCTATGGAAAGTGTTGTCAGGCATATCGTCAATCAAGGTATTCACTATTGCATTACTCACATTCCATAGGCTTATGATGATAAGATTGGTCTAGAATTTTATGAAAATGCTCAGGCAGATGTTGAAAGAAAGCAGTTATCAGTTTCTCTACAAGGAAGAACTGTGAACATCACAGCTAACGACATTTGCAAGGCTCTTCATGTGAGAACTGGAGGAGATTCTTTTGATAATCTCAACTTTGCTGATGAAGATAAGAAGTACTGGAAGAAGTTCACTGCAAAGATATCATTTCCAGAGAACTGGAAAAGGACATTGAAGAAGAATGAGCTCGTTGTAGAGTACGTTTAATTATATGAAGTTATAGATAAATATCTATTATGTAGAACTGGTGCTCATGATACTGGTACTATATTAATGTGGGATCTTATGATACCTTTTGATAAAGAAGTGAAGATAGATATTGGAGAATTTCTTCTGAGAAACATTGGTATTGATGTATTAAAGCCTGGAAGAAACAAAGGGTCTAGTTTGTTTCTTAATTATATTTTGAAGGATTTAGGCTTCACACTATTTAATGGGAATACTGGAGTACCCATTTTGATGCACAAAATTATTGGACGTGCAAACTTTAAAAGAGGATTTGTGGAAGCCTCCATGGCTCCAACCTTGAAGAAAAGGAAGAAAAATAAGGATGATAAACTTAGACAGAAGCAAGATTTTGAATCAAGGAAAACTACAGATGTAAGGCCTATGAAGCATTATGAGAGGAAGAAGAAAGATGTTAGAAGGAAACTACTCTTGGTAGATGAAGATAGTGAATCTGAAGATGAAATAGACAGAGAAAGAAGAGCAAAGAAACATCACTCAAAGAAGAAACTAACAAGTCTACACCTGTAGACTTGACAAGTGTACAGCCTGATGAGGAAGTGCAAACTACTGAAATTCCTGTTCAAACTGAACAACTTCCTGTTATTTCAATTGAAAGAATTGATGGATTCGAAGAGGAAAGACAAAAATTTGAAGATTGGAAGTTAGTAAGGGAAGAACTTGAGAAGTTGACAGCTGAAGAGAAAGTTTTGTTCCAGTGGGTTGTTGACTGGACAAACTGCACAGATGTTAATCAGCTTTTAAGGCCTCACTTTATTGATGACTTTCTTGCTGAAAAATTAAGAAAGAGCAAGGGAAAAGGTAAAGAAATAGAAGCTCAGACTGAGAAGCAGAAAATAACAAAGTCTGCAGCAGAGGTACTGAAAGTTGCACTGGGAACACAGACTGATCCTAAGGCACAATTTCCTGAAGCAGAGTATGAAATTGTTACCTCAGACAGTGAAGATGAAATTCCTGAAAGAAGAGGATAAGGAAGTCAACAAGTTGTTGAGGCAGAATGTTTAACTACTTTGGCTGAAAGTGCAGAAATTTTAGAGTCTGTAGGAGTTAATGTTACTGATACAACTCCAAATATTCTAGAAGAAAGTCAAGCTGAACCAGATAAAGAAAATGCTCAAAAAGATGAAAGAAGAAATGATCAGAGAAGTTCACCATGTAGGGGATCTCAAGAAAAGAAAAGAAATAATGATGATGATGATCAAGGAGGAGATGATCATGCACCAATGGGTGGAGCACAAGCTCAGATAATTTAAAGCTCTAATGTTTAAGATGTTCTGAACACAGAAGATATAGTGGATGAGACAACAAAAGAAATAGATGAAGGAGATAAAGAAGAATCTAATCAAGCTGCAAACTTGTTTCATCAACCACCACCTGCAATGTTCACTCTAGATGAGATCTATTGTGCTGGTACCCCACCATTACAAAGCTATTCAGCTTTAGAAAGGGAGAACATTGATGACTACATTGAAGGAATGGTTGTTACTTCTACTGACAAGATAGAATTTATCACACCCAGCAAGACGAAGTCTACAACTGAGGACTCTACAGTTGTAGAGTTAGCACCTTCCAAGGCACAGAAAACTGGTAAAGGAAAGGAATTGATCATTCAAGAAGATGAATCAGATGAAGAGGACAGTGATTCAATTCCTAAGATGACTACAAAAGAGGTTGTTTCAAAACTTCAAGACTACGAGCAGTTATTGAAAGGAATGGAGACAGTAATCCTGAAGCAAGTAAAGCTGATCCCTGAAACAATTATTTCACAAAAGGTGAAGAAAGGAGTTGAAGATGTGGTGAAGAAGGTAGAAGAAAAAGGAATTCAAGAAAAGAAGGAACTTGAAAAGAATTTTAAAATAGTTGTTGATAGTCTGTTGACAAAGAATGGAGAAATAAGGAAGGAATCACTTCAGAAATCCAGGGAGATCACTAATCTACATACTGTAGTGACCAATATGAAGGATGATTCATTTCAGTTAAAGTTGGAAGTTCAGTAAACGAAGAATGAGGTGTCGAAGCTTATTTCTAACAACAACAACATGAAAACATAATTGATGGGCAAGCTTTCAATAATTTTGTCACATATTAATGTTGGCAAAAAGGGGGAAAGCAGTTTACTACAAAAAGAATTTGTAGAAGGAGACAAGAAAACTGATCAGATATTGGAGAGAGTCAAAGGACTTGAAGAGTCAATGACTAAGGAATTTGAAGCTGCAAAGTCAAAAGATTTGTCTCTTAGACTGGCTGAACAGTAAGAACAGATGAAGGAAAGCTCTCAAGGAGAAAGTTTGAATTCTAAAGGAAAGATTATACAGCTCCCCAAATCTACAGCTGTGAAGCAACCTGCTGTGAAAGCTCATCACTCACAATTGAGATCCACTGTGAACGAGGCTCAAGAGAGAAAAAGAGAAAGAATGATAAAAGAGAAAGAAGAAATGCAGCTGTTGATCCCTTAAAGTGGTCAAGGTCTAGAGAGGGGTGAATAGACCTTGAGTCCAAAATCAGATTTTTCAAACTTTTCAAAAAGAGGGATTCTAGAACCTTACAGTAGCCTCTTTGAAGTTCAAAATAACAAGTCTACAAGAGTTTTAAAACTGGACCACAAAGGTTACATCTGTGGACTTAAGAAGTCTGCAGCTGCAGAGTTTAAAAACTTTACAAAATAAAAGATCACTTGTAGACAAAATATCAGAGGAGTTCTCACAATTAAAATTGTATTGAGAATACTCTAATGTGCAGTGGAAATAAGTGAGTGTAAATGAAAAACAATATAAACAGACTTAACAGCTGAGTGACTTAGATAAGTCTACAGCTGTAGAGTTAGTTTCTCTTTGTTAAAACCACAAAGTCTTATGCACTTAATTTTCAAAGAAATGATGAATGTAACAAATAAATTAATATGCAGAACAAGAATTTAAATGACAGAAAGTAAATAGACTAGATTTATAGTGGTTCAGTGTCTATAAAAAGACCACCTACATCCACTGTTACACCACTCAGGTGTCAAATTCACTAAGATGAGATCACTTAGATCAATACAAGTAGTTCCCCCTTAGAACTAGGTTCACTCAGATTCCTATTCTAACAAGAGATTAAACTACCCTATTCACTCAGAATATAACTCACGAAGAGTTTACAAAACCTCACATAGAGATATCTACACTAAGTAGAAAGTAAAACAGGTGAGGGAACAATAACAAAAGGGTGTGATTCTTTCTAAGAAAATCCTAACCAACTATCATATGAATCACAACGAAAGATAAAAACAATAAAGCTCTCTCAGAGAATTTATTGGTTGTAGACTTGCTTAGGCAGAATGCTTGTATGCTTATGGTTGTTATTGTTGCTTCCTCTGAGGACTTCTTCTATTTATAGATTGAGTGATGTGACTTATTCGTTGGAAATTCAAATTTGAAATCCGGATAAGGCTCCTCTCTCTCTATTTGGCATGTGTGAAGTGGTCCTCATTCTCCACACAGTATAGTACTGATTGTACTATTGTCCTTTTCTTCAGAATTATGGCTGTCTTCAAACAAATCTCCATTATCCTCCAGAATTAAGAAAATGTCCTCCACTTAAGTTCATTTTAGTGAGTTCTTGAGAGCTACACTAATTTTGCTTAAGGGTCTTCATAATCTTCAAATAATCTTTGACTTGTACTTCTTCTTCAAACGGTTCTTTGCAGTTGTAGAGTCTTCAACCTTGCCGCTGTAGAGTCCTGTCAAAAAGAAAAATCGGCTGTAGAGAAACCTTGCAGCTGTAGGGTCATGTCTGGCTATAGAATGATCAAGTATACAGCTGCAGACTTCACTTACAACTATAAATTTCAAACACAAATTTCCTTAGTACAAGTGTTAGATCAATATATCCAAATTAAACACATTGTTTTGCATACATCAAAATTTAAACCATGGTACTTAACAATTTCCCCCTATTTTTATGTTGGCAAAACAAAATCAAAACAAACAACAAAGACAATAAGATATTGTCTTACAAGAACAACAGAAAGTAAAACAAAGCAAAGCAACAGAAGACAAAACAAACCTGCATAAACTAAAAAGGTTCTAGGTACAACTTACAGTAGATAATTAGACTAAAAACTAAAAAGTTTTAGTGTCTAATCTAGAACAAAGTCATCATCTTCTTCTGTGTTTTGGGTCAGCATCATCTTCGTCATCATTAGATTTATCGGACTCATCCTGTGGCTTTAGAATTCCTTGCTCCACTAGCTTCATGTTCTTCTCATCCTCTTCAATGTATTTCATCAGCATCATGTACTCATTGGCTTCAAATTCTTCTTCTTCCTTCTTTGATTTGAACACCTTCTTAGGTAAAGGATTTATTTTGATCTTCAAACCAAGGAGGCAAGCATTGTCTCCTTTGTACAAGGATCCATCAGCCTTCAGATCTTTGAACTTCTGGAATCTGTCCTTCTTGAGTTTGATCCTCTTAATGACTGTACGCCTGTTGCATATACTCAAGAATTCTTCCCAGAGAATGTCAAATTCAGTCTTCATTTCCTTCTCTTTCTCATTGTGTTCTTCAGTAGGTATCATGCTCAAAGGTTGAACATTCAGAGGTGTAGATTCTTCAGTGACAACAGCTGTAGATTCTTCAAACTCTTTCTTTCTCTATTTTTCTTTCTCTTCCTTCTCTTTTTCTTCCTTCTCTTTCTTCCTTTCTCTTGATTCTTTCACAGTTTGTTCCCAATAACCAATAGGTTTTTAAGTTGTAGCTGTAGGTTTCTTCTGAGCTGTATATTTAGGGAACTTTATAACCTTGCTTCCTTTAGAGCTTCTCTTCATCTGTTCAGGTTGAGATTTCTCTTCTGACTGTTCTCCCAGTCTCATGGACAAGTCTTTAGATTTGGCAGCTTCAAGTTCCTTTGCCCATGACTTTCCAATCTCCTTCACATTTTCAAGAATATCTTCAGTGACCTTTTCTCCTTCTTTGATTTCCTTCTCAATCTTGTTTTCCCCCTTTTTGCCAACATCAATGTGTGACAAAATGGTGTTAAGCTTGCTCATAAGATCAATCTTCTAATTCTCATTTCCAGCATCATCTTGGTCATCTCATTCTACATACTCTTCACTTCAACCTTCAAATTGAAAGAATCATCTTTCATCAGGTTGATATCATACTATAGAGTAGTTATTTCTCTTGTCTTCTGAATAACATCATTCCTTATCAATTCATTCTGAGCAAGTAAGATGTCCACAACATCTTTGAAATTATTTTCAAGAATTTTCTTTTCTTCCAGGTTTCTCTCTTCAAACTTCTTCACTAAGTCTTCCATACTGAGAAATGATAGTATCAGGTATCATCTTGACTTGTTTTAAGATCTCTGCTTCAATTCCTTTCTGTGATTCCTCCATATTCTTCAGTTGGGATATAACCTCTTTAGGTGTCATTTGAGGATTTGAATCACTGTCTTCTTCTTCAGAATCTCCTTCTCTTATCACCAACTCTTTTCCCTTTGTGACTTTCTGAGCTTTAGAAGGCACCAACTCTACAGCTGTAGAGTCTTCAATGGAAGCCTTCCTTTTGCTAGGTGTCATAACCACTTCTATCTTGTCTGTAGAGAAGTCAGCAATGTAATCATCCATGTTTTCTACATTCTCTCTCTCAAGTGCTGAATAACTCTGCAGGGGAGGAGTTCCATGCCTATATATCTCTTCCAGAGTGAACATGGCAGGAGGAGGTTGATTAAAAAATGATTGTAATGGGGTTTGACATATCCTTAGCATTTTCATCTATCTTCTTAGAAGTATCCTCAACAATTTGCTCATCAGCTTGAGCCTCAAAAGGTACTAGAACATCAGCTTGTACAACCTTAGCTTGGGCACCACCCATTGGTGCATCATCATCACCACATTCATCATTATCAGGTTTGTCTTTAGGCTCTTTGCAAGGTGAATCAACTTTCCTTGCTTCCTTTTCCTTTTCTGATTCAGGTTCATCAGGATTTGTTTCTTCAATATTTGCTGGATCCGCAGCACTAGCTCCTGCAGACTCCAATAGAATAGCTTCCTTAGCCAAAATAGTTAAGCCCTCAGCTTCAACTATTTGGTGACTTCCTTCACCAGTCTTTTGTAGCCTCTCTTCTTCACTATCTGAGCTTGTAACATCAAACTCAACTTCTGGAAATTCGGCCTTTGGGTCTCTCTCAGATCCCATTGCAACTCTTAAAGCTGCAGCTGCTGATTTGGTGATTTTCTACTTTGCAGACTCTTCAGTTATAATCTGGTTTCCTTTTCCTTTATTCTTCCTTATTTTCTCAGCAATAAAATCATTAAGGAAGTTAGGCTTCATCACCTCGTTTATATCACTACAATTTGTCCAGTCAACTACCCACTGGAACAAATTCCTTTCTTTAACTGTCAATTTGTCCAATTCTTCCCTGACTATCTTCCAGTCATCAAATTTTTGCCTTTCTTCATCAAAACGTTCAACCCTCTCAACTGGAACAACAAGGAGTTGTTCAGTTTCAGGTACTCCAACATCTTCAACTTGTTCCTCAACAACTTGTACCTCAGACTGTACAATTGGCAAGTCTACAGCTGTAGACTTGTCAGCTTCAACTTCTGTAACTTCTTTAGAGTGAAATTTCTTCTGTCTCTTTTCTCTGTCAACTTCATCTTCAGAATCACTTGGTTCATCCACCAAAAGTTTTCTCCTTACATTTTTCTTCTTCTTTTTTTATAATGTTTTGGTGGACTAGCAACTGTGAGTTTCTTTCCTTCAGACTTCTTCTTCTTTCTTTTCTTAGACTTAGGAGCCATAGGAGCATCCACAGCTCCTCTCTTGAAATTAGCTTTCCCTATGATTCTATGAACCAAAATAAGTTGTCCTTCATGCCCATGAAATAGAGAAAATCCTACTTCCTTCAAAATGTAGTTCAAGAAAAAACCAAAGCTTTTGTTCTTTCCAGCCTTTACTACATCATTACCAATATTTCTCTGTAAAAGCTCTCCTATATCAACTTTTACTTCCATATCAATAGCAATCATTAAATTCCACATCAAGATAGTACCAGTATCATGAGCACCAGTTCAACATAACAAACATTTATCAATAGCTTCATATAAGTAGACATACTCAACTGCAAGGTTGTTTTTCTTGAATGTCCTTTTCCAGTTCATAGGAAATGGCTTCTTTACAGTAAATTTCCTCCAGTACTTCTCATCTTCATCAGCAAAGTTGAGGTTATCATGAGCATCACCTCCAATACTTAAATGTAAAGCTCTGCAAATATCACCAGCTGTGATATTGACTCTGCTCTCTTGCAGTTTTACTGATAGTGTCTTCCTTTCCACATTAGCTTCTGCATTTTGATAAAACTCATGCACAATCTTATCATCATAAGCTCCAGGGTTGTGGGTGAGACAATAATGAATCCCTTGATTCACTACGTGCTTGACATTATCTTCCATAGCATCAGTGCGATTCTTCTTCAGTAGCTCGTCAAAATTGAAAAGAGCTCCAAAAATAACTTTCATTGTCATGAAGTTTGGTTTCAGAGGTGAAGGATGGGGAGTGTTTAAGGTTTCAGGGGGTTCGAAAATTAAAGTGAGATATAAAAAGGATGAAGGGTCCTTAAAATACCTTTCCTTAAACAGTCATTTAAGAACAGAGGTATAACGACCTTTGACCTAGAATTTATAAGTTTTTGAATTCTGGACCAAAATTTATAATTAAATTTGTCCAAAATCTAACTCACATAGAATTTAATTCTATTTAAAATGTTACACGTACTCAAACATTTTATTAATTAAAATGTTGAATAAATCCAAAATATTTGTCACTTAGTACAAACGTTTCTGAATTTGTAGTGCTCCATTTAATTTTTAGAATCGTACAAAGTACTGTAAATTCCCTAAGTTTGCAGTTGACAATCTTAGAATTTGGAAATCTACAGTTTGTAAGGAATTTGCAGTTCAGAACTAAGTCTACAGCTGTAGAGTTACCAACTCTACAGTTGAGTGACTTTGCAGCTGCAATTTTCCCTTTCACTGATTATCCAATTTTCTAGGTTTGTCTTTGCAATTTAGTGATTTTCACAGAGTCTTCTTACAATTCTAACATTCCCAAATTACCTCTCAAGATAGAAAATCTTAATTCACACAAAGGTTTAGTGAAAATATCAGCAAGATTCAAATCAGTATGAATCTTTATCAATTTCACATCCTTTCTTTCGACATGATCTCTTATGAAATGATGCCTTATATCTATGTGTTTTGATCTAGAGTGTAAAACTGGATTCTGCGTAATAGCAATAGCACTTGTATTGTCACAGAATATAGTTGTTTCTCTTGCATCAATCCCATAGTCTTTTAATTGATATTGCATCTACAAGATCTGTACATAACAACTTCCAGCAACAATATATTCTGCCTCAGCTGTAGAAAGAGCAATAGAATTTTGCTTTTTACTGTGCCATGCCACCAACCTTTCACCTAGGAATTGACCAATCCCACTAGTACTCTTCCTATCAATCTTGCAGCCTGCAAAATCTGAGTCAGTGTACCCAATGAGTTCAATTTCTCCTTCTTTAGGATACCATAATCCTAGATTTTGTGTGGATTTGACATACTTGATGATCTTCTTTACAGCATTTAAGTGTGATTCCTTAGGATTAACTTGGAATCTAGCACATTCCCCTACTGCAAACATGATATCAGGTCTGCTAGCTGTAAGGTATAGCAATGATCCAATTAACCTCCTATATTTGGTTACATCAACACATTTGCCATTCTCATCTTTGTCAAGACTCACAGAAGGTGTCATAGGTATATTGGTACGCCTAAAACTGTCCATTCAAAATCTTTTTATAAGCTCTTGAGTGTATTCAGCTTGATTGATGAAAATTTCATCTCTCATTTGCTTAACTTGTAATCCCAAAAAGAAATTCAGATTTCCCATCATGCTCATTTCAAATTTCCCTGTCATGAGCTTAGAGAACTTTCTGCATAATTCTTCATTGGTTGAGCCAAAGATTATATCATCAACATAGATTTGGACAAGCAGTATATCATTTCCATGTTGTAATCTGAATAAGGTTTTGTCAACCGTACCCTTTTTGAATCCATTTTTGATCAGATGATCACATAGGGTATCATACCATGCTCTTGGTGCTTGCTTAAGTCCAGAAAGGGCTTTTCTAAGCTTATAAACCATGTCTTCAACTGTAGATTCCTCAAATCCTGGTGGTTGTTCAACATACACTTCATTTGAAAGTAAACCATTGAGAAATGCACTCTTTACATCCATTTGGTAGACTGTAAAGTTCATATGTGCAGCATAGGCTAGAAATATTCTTATAGCTTCTAATCTTGGAACTGGGGCAAATGATTCATCAAAATCTATGCCTTCATATTGACAACAGCCCTGAGCAACTAGCCTTGCTTTATTTCTGATCACAATTCCATCTTCATCAAGTTTATTCTTGAATACCCACCTAGTTCCAATTACTTTGTGATTCCTAGGTCTTTGAATAAGTTCCCATACTTGATTTCTTTCAAAACCATTCAATTCGTCTTGCATTGCAAGAATCCAATTGACATATTGCAGTGCTTCATGAATATCAGTAGGTTCTGAACATGAAAGAAATGTAGCAAACATTGCCTCATGGATTTGTTTTCTGGTTCTTACATCATCTGCTGGGTTTCCAATTACATGCTCAAGGGGGTGATCTTTCAGCCAAATCAAATCTGACATAGGTTCTAATATTTGATCATTGTTCTCTACAGCTGTAGATTCACCTATTGCAGACTCATCAGGTCCTTTTGTTGGTGTTTCTACTTCTGTTTGAACATTCTCATAGACTAGGTCTTCAACATTCTCCAATGGAGGTAACTTAACTATCACAGTGCTAAAGCCTTTGTTGGCCAAATCTACAAGAGTTTTGATCTCAACATACTGTTGTTGACTTGTGACTGTAGAGTTGTCCTCTTTAGAGTCTTCAACAATTTCTTCAGGAGGGCTATATTGTTCGTCAAAAACAACATGATATGACTCTTTCACAATCATTAATCTCTTGTTGTATACTCTGAATGCCTTGCTAACATTAGAATATCCTAGAAAGATACCCTCATCTGACTTTGAATCAAAAGTCTTGAGGTGTTCTTTCCCATTATTCAGTATGACGCATTTACATCCAAAAATGTGTAGATAAGAGATATTAGGAGTCCTTCCTTTCCATAACTCATATGGAGTCTTCTTATGATCCTTAACAATCAAGCATCTATTTTGAGTATAGCATGCAGTGCTTGTTTGTCACGCCCTAAAATTCTATGCATTCGATTCAGCGGAAGTCTTGCTTTTAAATAAATAATTTAATGAAAACCTCTTTAAGAACGTGCACCCTTTATACTTGAAATAAAATTCTTTTCTTTGAAAACCCTTTTTGAACTAAATAAATCAAACATTCACAATAAATATCTAATTCAATACATCCATGAAAATCATAAAATATCATAATAAATATTAATAACATTTTTCAATAATATTCACTTTGCACGTTCCTAGAAATCACACAAGTAACATATAACATGTTTCAATAATATTCACATGTGAATTAAACTTATTCTAATATCATTCATCATGTAAGATATCAATTAAATCATGCAATAATACCTAAATAAATCATATACAGCAGCTGGTACCTAAAACTTTCGAAAACAGCCTGGGTGTACTCATCAAAACTGGTTGTGTATAAAAACAGTCCACTAACTAATACTAAAACCATTTTCTTTTATACCATTATCTAGCCAAACCATCTAAGACTCCTAAATACTCAAATAATTCATACAAAACATATTATAAGCACTTTCCACGAAGATCACTTTTTAAAGCACATGAAAAGCTCGTAAAATAAAGTTAAAGGACTAATTTAAAGCTGAAACTTTAAAACGATTTTGCTCCAGGTTTTATGACCAAAATACTTAATATTTTATGGCTATTAATCTGTCAAATTTTCTAAATTAAGCTGGACATAAAATTGGTATTTTTAAAACACTAATTTTGAGGACTAGAATCACATAAAGGACTAAAACTGGAACCTCGACTTCTACTAAGTAAAAACTCATGAAAATTGGTCAACATGCATTATAAATCATGGCAAAAATTCTGGAAAAATTTCATAATTGTTGGAGTTATAAAACTTAACTTATCAATCATACAAACTAAGGACAATAACTAGTTTTCTTTAGAACAATTAAACACATAAATTAACACTTAAGCATGCATAATAAATTCGAACCATCAGCTGCCAACTTATTAAATAAATTCCATCAACTTATCTCCTAATAATCATGCAAATTAACACATAATCATAATAATAAAATACCTCATAAAAACCATAATAAATCCCATAAGTCTTCAAACCATCGCAAATCCTAATTCAACAATTTACGTGTCCATGCACTCAACGAAACAAAACATGCAAACGACTAGTCTTGTGGCAAGCATAAAGTGCCGAAAACATTAATAAAAATACTTGCAACTTAAAATAAAAGCCTACTTGGAAATTAATTTAAAACTTCGTCTTTTAACTTCATCTTTCTCGCATCACATCCACCTTCCTCCGCATCACCAATCTCATCATCTTTACTCTTGAAAATCTGAAAATATAATTCGGTGAAGGGGTGAGCAATTATAAAATAATCACTCTGTGGGGATAGTTTAGTTCGAAGTCTAAATATAAAGGACACAAAAACATGTAAACATACCTTCTTTCTTAACATATGATACGACTTTCGAATCCATTCATTGATGATATAGCTGATCATCCTTAACATTCATTTGACAATATAGCTGATTGTCCATTCATAGATTGATGGTAGAGCTGACTATCCATTCATATTCGCACATAAACACATAATTGCATCAAACTAAATATTTAAAAGTCGAACTATAGTTACCACTTTTCACTGATTAAACCCCCACATTTTCTTGTCTTGAAAATAAAGAAGTGTTGTACGTTGGCTTGCTAATCCTTGTGCTTCTCATCCTACTCCTTTCTTCACTCACAAACTGCTGAAAACTTGCTCTCTCTATAGCCTATAAGCTGCTGCCGAAATTGGTCCTATAGCTTCATAAAGTTGCCGAATTTAGGTGCTAGGGGTGGCTGCCGATTTTTGGGTGTCTAGGGGTGGCTGCCGATTTTTGGGTGTCTAGGGGTCTTAGGAACTTGTTCAATACATATTTATAGAGTTGGTAAACTAGGGTTTGGGGCTGGATAAGGCCTTGGCCGAAAACTTGCAAGAGGGGAAAGAAATTGCCCCAATATCTTGTTGTATCTCTATTTCCATACTTGGCAACTTATTTCCTTATTTAATAGATCCTTAATAACCCTTTATTCTTATGATACTTAACCTTCAAGCATGTACTATTCTCTAGCATAAGAATATGACTTATTTCCATAAATAAAGATACTAGAAATTCATGTCTTAATGCTCTATAATTTTTGAAAATTCCTTAGTGTATAAGACTCCTTATTTTTCGAAAATATTACTACAACTATCCCAAGTATTATTTAATCCTATCCTTGGTCAAAACCTCGTAAAGTCAAATCCCTAGAATTAATTCCTCAATATCTAATATGCCCTTAATGAATTAATACTTAAGGAAATAATACTATTCTTAGAGGACTAATACTATAACCTCAACAATAATACTTCTCTTCCTTCCTTCTAATATTTCGAAACTTAATACTACCTTAAGAGTCCAATTAATACTAATTGGGATAACTAATACTAAGCAAACATTTAAGAAATACTAAAGCATAACAACTTAAAGGACTAAACCTTAATCACACTAAAACTCACGCCTAAAACAAATAAATAAAGGACTAAAAGCTGCTGTCTATGCGGAGTGTTACATTGTTGCTTCTGCCCAAAATTTCTTAGGCAACTTTGCTTCAAGAATCATTGTTCTGGCAGCTTCTTTGAGTGTTCTATTCTTTCTTTCTGCAACTCCATTCTGCTGTGGGGTTCTACCTGCAGAGTATTCATGAATTATGCCGTAGAGTGAACAATACTCTTCAATGACTTGATTTGTGAGTTCTGTTCCTCTATCTGATCTGATCTTCACAGTCTTCAAGTTCTTTTCATTTTGAATCCTTCTTAACAATTCTGGTAACCATTGTAGAGTTTCGCTCTTCTTTCTTAGAAACATTGTCCAAGAAAATCTTGAGTAATCATGTACAACAACAAAGTATACTTCTTCCCACTTATACTTACAGGTTCTATGGGTCCAAAAAGATCCATATGCAGTAATTCAAGTGTACTTGAAGTGCTTGGGTGTGTCTTGCTTTTGAAAGTCTTCTTGATTTATTTTCCTTTGACACATGCATCACATAGGTGTTCCTTCCTGAATTTGTTGTTTGGCAAACCTCTTACAAGTCTGTTATTCACAAGTTCATTCATGGTTTTGAAGTTTATGTGATTCATTCTTTTTTGCCATAACCAAATAACTTCATTGGAACTATTAGCTAGAAATCAGGTAGTTTCAGCTGTAGAGTTCCACTCTACAATGTAAACATTCCCTTTTCTAGTTCCTGTCAGTTTAGTGGTTTGGGATTCAATATCTTTGACTATGCAAGTGTCATGTGTAAAGTCTACAGTGTAGCCTTTGTCACAAAATTGACTCACACTAAGCAAGTTATGCTTTAAACCATCTACCAAATAAACATCACTGATCTGAAATTTTCTTTAAGTAGACATCCTGATCCTTTAGTTGTTCCACTGGCATTATCACCAAAAATAACCTAAGGACCTTTGTGATCTTTCACATTTTGTAGCAAACTTCTATCTCAAGTCATATGTGTTGCACAACCACAGTCAATGTACCAAATCTCTCTTTTGGTGGTTATAACATGTCCCTGCAAAATAAAGTGAGTTATTTAGGAATTCAATACTTTGGATTTCATCCAGTGTTACTCTTTGCAATCCAAGCCTTTTTAGGAGCTGTAGAGTTGTTAATTCTATAGTTCTTGCTTGATCCTCCTCTTTGAGTGCTTGAAGAGGGAGACATATCTGATATATTTCCATTCTAGAATCTATCAAAGTTGAGTCTTCTTTCCATATTCAATTTATGAAAGACTTCTTCTTCTAACTGTATATTTGATTCTGCAGTTGGTTTCAGAATAATGTTTTGCAACATGTTTGAAACATCTTCTACAGTATCATCCTTGATCTCCTTGATCTTTTGTTGTTTTCTTGGTGACAATTCTTTGAAAGATTTCAAGAATTTTAAATCTTCTAGCTGTAGGGTTGAATTTACAGCTTCTTCAGGAGTTGTTTCTTAGATGAACTTTCTTTCAGATCTTGGAATTGACTTTTGCTAGTATTTCATCCAGACAAAAGGATTATATCCTATTCCAGTCAAGTCCTTTGAGTGTCTTTGCTCAGACAGCATCTTCATCAATTGTTTAGATGACTTTCCAAAATAATCTAGCTTATTTTGATAATAAGCATTGCTTTCTTCAAGTTCAGCTATCATAAGTTCTTGAGTTTTGATTATTTCCTTCAATTCAGCACAGTCTGCAGCTCTACAACTTGCTTCATTAAAAAGTTCTTCATTGTCATTTTTCAGACAACTGTAACTTTCTTTCAGTTCTTGTAGAATCTGCAGTTGCTGTTCAGCATCTTCCACTCCAGCTAACAAAACTTTCACATGTTCCCTTCCAATATGATTATCTCTTCTAAGAGCTTCATTCTTCTTGTATTCTTTGGATTGCACTTAGCATGTCACTGGAAGAATCCTTTTCTGTAATATAACTTGATAATGATGAGCATACCTCTTCATCTTTAGCCATAAGACAGATCAGGGGTTCTTCATTTGAATCTGTAGGGTCAGAGTCTTCTAAACCTACAGTTGACTTTTGAGAAGAAGAGGGACAGTGTTCCTGGTTTATATCAAACTCAGAAAGTAGTGTTCTAATTCTCTCCTTGTCAAACTTTTTCTTTCTATCTTTCCTGATTCTCTTTTCTCCATCAGTGTACTTCTCAGCTTTGGGATATGGACAATCCTTGATGTAATCTCCTGGTTTTCTGCAGTTATAGCACAAATAAGTTGAGTTAGGTGCTGTAGATTTCACCTTACCATCTTCCTTCGGTGTGAACTGCTTCTTCTTGGTCCATTTGCCAAATTTCTTGAGCTGCTTTATAAAAAGAGCCAAGTCTTCATCATCAGAACTTGTAGCTATAGGGTTGTCAGCCCCTAGAGCTGTAACCTTACTGCTGTCAGGTTCTTTTCTTCTGCTTATGTCAAATTCATAAGCCTTCAGGTCTGAGAAGAGTTCAAAGGTGGATATCTTAGATAAATCCTTTGATTCTCTCATAGTAATGACCTTCATGTCCCATTCAGAAGGGAAGCCTCTGAGAACCTTCATGTTCATTTCTCTTTGTGAGTAATCTTTACCAAGTGAGTCTAGCTCATTGAGAATCTCAATGAATTTTGACTCGAACTTTTCAAGAGTTTCACCAGATTTCATCTTGAAGTTCTCAAACTTTTGAACTGCTATCATGAGTTTGTTTTCCTTGATTTGTTCAGTTCTTTCACAAATCAATTCCAACTTTTCCCATATATCTTTTGCAGTTTTACAGTTTTTGATCTTGCTAAACACAATTTTATCAAGTGAATGATAAATAGTGTTCTTTGCAACATTGTCAAGATTGGACCTTCTCTTATCATCCTCAGTCCATTCCCTTCTGGGTTTGGGGATAATCTGAGCTAGTCCAGCTGACAGATCAGCTGTAGTATTGACCTTCATAACAGGTATAGGGCCATCCTCTATGATAGCCTCTTTGAAGTTCAAAATAACAAGTCTACAAGAGTTTTAAAACTTGACCACAAAGGTTACAGTTGTGGACTTACGAAGTCTGCAGCTGCAAAGTTTAAAATTTTACAAAATAAAAGATCACTTGTAGACAAAATATCAGAGGAGTTCTCACAATTAAAATTGTATTAAGAATACTCTAATGTGGAGAGGAAATAAGTGAGTGTAAATGAAAAACAATATAAACAAACTTAACAGCTGAGTGACTTAGAGAAGTCTACAGCTGTAGAGTCAGATTCTCTTTGTTAAAACCACAAAGTCTTATGCAGTTAATTTTCAAAGGAATGATGAATGTAACAAATAAATTAAGTATGCAGAACAAGAATTTAAATGACAGAAAGTAAATAGACTAGATTTATAGTGGTTCAGTGTCTATAAAAAGACCACCTACATCAACTGTTACACCACTCAGGTGCCAAATTCACTAAGATGAGATCACTTAGATCAATACAAGTAGTTCCCCCTTAGAACTAGGTTCACTCAGATTCCTATTCTAATAAGAGATTAAACTACCCTATTCACTCAGAATATAACTCACAAAGAGTTTACAAAACCTCATAAAGAGATATCTACACTAAGTAGAAAATAAAACTGGTGAGGGAACAACAATAAAAGGGTGTGATTCTTTCTATGAAAATCCTAACCAACTATCCTATGAATCACAAATAAAGATAAAAACAGTAAAGCTCTCTCAGAGAATTTGTTGGCTGTAGACTTGCTTAGGCAGAATGCTTGTATGCTCAGGGTTGTTGTTGTTGCTTCCTCTGAGGACTTCTTCTATTTATAGATTGAGTGGTGTGTCTTATCCGTTGGAAATTCAAATTTGAAATCAGGATAAGGCTCCTCTCTCTCCATTTGGCATGTTTGAAGTGGTCCTCATTCTTCACACAGGATAGTACTGATTGTACTATTGTCCTATTCTTCAGAATTTTGACTGTCTTCAAACTAATCTCCATTATCCTCCAGAATTAAGAAAATATCCTCCACTTAAGTTCATTTTAGTGAGTTCTTGAGAGCTACACTAATTTTGCTTAAGGGTCTTCATAATCTTCAAATAATCTCTGACTTGTACGGTTCTTTACAGTAGTAGAGTCTTCAACGTTGCAGTTGTGGAGTCCTGTTAAAAAGAAAAATCAGCTGTAGAGAAACCTTACAGTTGTAGGGTCATGTCTGGCTGCAGAATGATCAAGTTTACAGCTGCAGACTTCACTTACAACTATAAATTTCAAACACCAATTTCTTTAGCAAAAGTGTTAGATCAATATATCCAAATTAAACATATTGTTTTGCATATATCAAAATCTAAACCAAGGTACTTAACAACAGCTTTCTCTGCCTCTGGATGTTCAACCAATAAGTCAAATTGCTCCTGAAGAAAATACAGAAGAAATTGAAAAAGAGAAAGTAATGAAATCAGAATTTGATCTAAATGGGAAGAATTCTTGAGTATCTGCAATAGACACTCTGTGATCAAGAAGATCAAATTTAAGAAAGATAGGTACCAAAAATTCAAAGCTCTAAAGGCATATGGAACTCTCTATAAGGGTTATAATGCTCATCTTCTTGGAGGAAAGAAGAAGAGAACTCCACCTCCCAAGAAAGTTTTTAAGTCCAAGAAAGAAGAACATGATTCTGCAGAGTATGAATTTCAGATGTTGATGAAATATATATTGAAGAAGAAAAGAATATGAAACTGGCTAAACAAGGTATCTTGAAACCTATTGGAGATACTGATGATGATGAAGATGAAGAAATAGACCCAAAGCACAAAAGAAGATGAAGATTCAAAAAATAGATTAGACACTAAAACTGTTTAGTTTTTAGTCTAATTATGTTTTGTAAACTGTACTCTGAACTCTATTTATTTTATGCAGCTTTTTATCTTCTGTTTTGCTTTGTTCTTTTGCTTTGTTCTTTGTTTGGTTGTTTTTTGTTTTGCTGAAGTGTTTTGCCAACATCAAAATAGGGGGAAATTGTTAAGTACCTTGGTTTAGATTTTGATGTGTGCAAAACATATGTTTATATGGAATTATAATCTAACACTTGATCTAAGGAAATTGGTTTGGAAAGTTATAGTCTTGTGAGAAAAGTCTGCAGCTATATATTTGATCAACCTACAACCAGACATGATCTTACAGCTGTAATGTTTCTACAGCCAGTTTTTTGTTACTTTCAGGACTCTACAACTGCAAGGTTGAAGACCCTACAACTAAGGTGAACGTTTGAAGAAAGCAGTCCAAGTCCAAGATTAAAAAGAAGATTATGAAGACCCTTAAGCTCAAATTAGTGTAGCATTTATGCACTCACTATAGAGTACTTAAGATGAGTTTATTTCAAAGATTCTGGAGGATAATAAAGATTATTTTGAAGACAGCCAGAATTCTGATGAAAAGGACAAATAGTACAATCAATACTATCCTGTGTGAAGGATGAGGACAACTTCACACATGCAAATAGAAAGAGAGAAGCCTTATCCTGAATTCAAATTTGAATTGTCCAGCGGATAAGTCACACCATTCAATCTTTAAATAGAAGATGTTCTCAGAGGAAGCAACAACAACAACCTGCGCATACAAGCATTCAACCTGAGCAAAGTCTACAGCCAACAATTTCTGAGAGAGAGAGTTTTCTTTGTGATTCATAGAAAAGTTGGTTAGGATTTTTCTTAGAAAGAATCTCTCTTTGTTGTTGTTCCCTCGGTTGTTTTATTATTTCTACTTAGTGTAGATACCTCTGTGTGAGGTTTGTTTAACTCTTAGTGAGTTATATTCTGAGTGAATAGGTTAGTGTCTCTTTATAGAATAGGAATCTGAGTGAACCTAGTTCTAAGGGGGAACTATTTGTATTGATCTTTGTGATCCTTTCTTAATGAATTTGGTACCTAAGTGGTGTAACAGTGGATGTAGGTTGTCTTTTTCATAGACACTGAACCACTATAAATACTGCCTATTTACTTATTGTTATTTATTTTTCTGTATTGCATATTTACTTATTTGTTACATTCATCATTTTTTTTAAAATCAGTGCATAAAACTTTGTGTTTCTCATAAAGAAACTGGCTCTACAGTTGTAGACTTGTCTAAGTCACTCAGCAGTTTAGTTTGTTTAAATTGTTTTTCATTAACGCTCACTTATTTTCTGCTGCACATTGGAGTATTCTCAATACACTTTCAAGTGTGACAATCCCTCTGATATCTTGTCTACAAGTTGTCTACTTTATTTGCAAGTTTTATAACTCTGCAGCTGTAGACTTCTCTTGTCCACAGCTGTATCCTTTGTGGTCTATAAAACCACTTGTAGACTAATTGTTTTTGAACTTTTAGAGATTACTGTATGGTTCTAGAATCCCCTCTGTAGAAAAGTTTGAAAATTTGATTTTTGACTCAAGGTCTTTTCAACCCCCCCCCCACCTCTAGACCTTGATCACTTAACGGACCAACAGGGGTTAGCAAAAGGAGGACCATAAGTTTGTGGGCTGGCAATTTAAGGACTGCAACTTTTTAACCTGACAAATTAAGGACCGCAACTTCTTAACTTGACAATTTAAGGACTGCAGCTTTTTAACTTGGCAAATTAAGGACAAAATTGGCCCTTATGAGCTCCATTTAGACTAAAATTGCATGAGATTGGCACGTGATGGATGATTTCGGGCTTAATTCTACACGTGGGACGTGGAAATTAAGTGTCAATCTCATATAATTTCAGCACAACTGGAGCTCATACGGGCTCAATTTTGTCCTTAATTTACTAAGTTAAAAAGTTGCGGTCTTTAAATTTCCAAGTTGAAAAGCTGCGGTTCTTAATTTGCCAAAATAAAAAACTGCGGTCCTTAATTTGCCAGCCCGCAAACTTACGGGCCTCCTTTTGCTAACCCCCCTAACCTGTTGGCCTTAAAAAAAATTCTCCACTCACATGAGAGAAAAATTATGAATTAAGCACTTGAGAAATTATTATTTGATTTTTTCACTTGAAGATTTTACTTAGATTGATAAGACTTGAGATCATTTATTTTTATCCTTTAGTGAGTGGTTGTGGTGATTGATGCTTATGAAATATACAAATTTTACGTCCTCAAAGAAATGTATACAATTATTAATTAGATTGTAAGACAATATGAACATTGCCCAATGTATTATCCTTAAACTAAACACAAACATAATACATTGTATTTCCCTTGTTTATATTATGGGTTAATTTCAACCATTAAATTCTGCAAGTTCACATTTTGATGGTGGGTTCATAACACCACCTGGTTGAGACTTTAAAACCATCTTTGCTCACCTTCTTTGTGAGGAGATTGTTGGTCCCTTAAAGTGGTCAAGGTCTAGAGGAGGGGGTGAATAGACCTTGAGTCCAAAATCAGATTTTTGAAACTTTTCAAAAAGAGGGATTCTAGAACCTTACAGTAGCCTATTTTAAGTTCAAAATAACAAGTCTACAAGAGTTTTAGAAACTGGACCACAAAGGTTACAACTGTGGACTTGAGAAGTCTACAGCTGTGATTAGGGTCATAATTGCATGTTTTTGTAATCATTTCTATATATTTTTTATATTCTTATGATCATATTTGACCCTAATATGGTATAAATTGTGCTATTAACCCTTTTTGGCTAGAAAGTTGTGATTATAGGTGAAAACGAGCAAAACGAGGAAGAGACGAGCAAGTTCGTAAAAGTTCAGAAAATGTGAGTTGATCCAACGAAGACAAATGTGATACCATGTCGAAGAGTTCGAAGAGAGGGTCGCAATGAAAAAAGAATCGAGTCAATCGGAGCTCTAGAACTCAAGATATGAAGAAAACGAGAAGTCGAGGATCGATCGCACAAGTCGAAGCCGGGTTCGAGCGACCACAGGCCAGACTCGTGCGACCATGGGC
>JAPKLY010000356.1:0-28266 GCA_026898435.1 Prunella vulgaris | reverse complement strand
GATAGATACCCTTGCCTTTTATTGCTTTGTTAGCTAGCCAATCGAAATAACGAATTATCATTCAAATCCTCGTCTCCTTTGGGTTCGATATATTAAAACTTGGTCAAGCTTACCACACTAATCACGAACACGTACACTTGCGTGAGGACTCATTTACACCGAACAAGTTTTTGGCGCCGTTGCCGGGGAGACGGCTTGTTTGATTGATTGTTTGTTGTTTCTTTTCTTTTTGATTGGTTACTATTGTGAGAATTTGATACTTGGAAATTCTTGCAGGATTTTGTGAAAAAAGATGGATCGATACAACTTCTCTTCCTACCATCCACCAAATAATCAACCTTCTACATCATATTGTTACCATCATCCATCAATCAACTCCATGCCTTATACATCCTACCATCAAGGAAATTCTACATATATTGATGAAACACTTCATCTTATACTCGAAAAGCTGGACAACATAAGAAGTGAAGGATATCGGCATATAGAGGCAACAAATCAAAAGTTTGATGCAATTTGTCGAGATCAAGGAGCTAAGATAAAGAGCTTGGAGGTGAAAGTGGAGGAAATATCAAGAAACTGTGGACAAAGGGCTCGTGAATGCAAGTCCTATTTGATTGAAGCTCAATTGAGAGAAGGGTGTAATGCTATTGAGTTAAGAAGTGGAAAGAGATATGAAGGACCTAGTGCTCCTAATTGTTGGGAAGATGAAGAAAAGGGGGTAGAAAAGGAGAAGATTAATGATATGGATGAGGGAATTGATATGGAATACTCTATTCCAATAGGTGAAAAAGAAGAGGAAAGAAAGGTGGAAGAAGAAGAAAAGGGTGGAAGTGAAAAAGAGGAAGCATATGTTCCTATGCGGAAGAGAGTTAGAGAAGAGAAAGAAAAAAAGAATAAAGTAGAAGTTGATGAATGGGGGGTGCCAAAGACGGTAGTGCCCATTCCATATCCCCAAAGGTTTGCCAAGAAGAAGCTCGATGACAAGTTCAACAAGTTCCTTGAGGTTTTCAAAAAAGCTCTATATAAATATTCCTTTTTATGAAGCCTTGGAACAAATGCCAAGCTATGCAAAGTTTATGAAAGATCTTTTAGCCAAGAGAAGAAGAGTAGAGGGGGTGGAAATGGTAAAATTGACTAAGGAGAGTAGTAATGCTTTGACAAGAAAGCTACCTCAAAAAGAGAAAGATCCGGGATGCTTCACAATTATTTGTGACATGGGAAATGGAGTAGTTCACAAAGCCCTATGTGACTTAGGAGCAAGTATAAATTTGATTCCACTCTCTATCTTCAAAAGTTTAAATCAAGGTCACTTGAAAGGAACATCTACTACTCTTCAATTGGCGGATGGATCAACCACCATTCCTAATGGCTTTATAGAGGATGTACTCGTGAGAATTAAAGATTTCACATTCCCCGCGGACTTCTATGTTCTTGATATGGAAGAAGATAAAGATATTCCTCTTATTCTAGGAAGACCGTTCTTGGCTACCGCTCGAGCAGTTATTGATGTTTATAATGGAGAGCTAACTTTGAAGCTTGGAGGGGATGAACTTCACTTTTCTATCCAAGATGCTATGAAGCATCCAAAGGAGAATTCCTCTTGCAATTCTATTGATGTTGTAGAGCTTTGTATACAAGAAGCTTTTGAAAATGCTGAAATTCCCTTCTTTACTTCTAATTATGAGATTTCTAACTTTCATGAAGATAAAGAAAGTGATTGTTTTGTTGTTGATGATGTAGGTAATGAACATGAAGGAGTTATGAACACTCAAGCAAAGGAGATGCTCTTGGAAATCAAGGAGGGTGAAATAGCAAGCAAGGAGAAGGAAGAGGAAGCTAGGATTGCATTAAAGCCATTGCCCGATCACCTCAAGTACGCATATCTTGATGAAAATGAGAGGAATCCGGTAATCGTATCTTCTTCTCTTCAAGGTGATGAACTTGAAAAATTGCTTGCTATGCTTAGGAAACATAAATTGGCTATAGGTTGGACGGTGGATGATCTTAAGGGTGTAAATCCTTCTTTATGCATGCATAGAGTACGCCTAGATGAAAATGCTAAGCCATTAGTTCAACCACAAAGAAGAGTGAATCCTATAATACAAGAAGTCATTAAGAAAGAAGTGTTAAAATTACTTGGAGCGAATATGATCTTCCCAATTAGTGATAGCCCTTGGGTGTCACCCTTGCATGTAGTATCTAAGAAAGGCGGAATGACTATCATAAAAACTGAGAATAATGAAGTAATTGCTACAAGGGTGGCCATGGGGTGGCGTGTTTGTGTTGATTATAGGGAATTGAACAAGGCTACTTGTAAGGATCACTTTCCTTTGCCATTTATGGACCAAATGTTGGATAGATTATGTGGATATCGATACTATTATTTCCTCGATGGTTATTCCGGTTACAATCAAATCATGATTGCACCGGAAGACCAAGAGAAGACTACTTTCACATGTACCTATGGAACGTATGCTTGGAGACGCATGCCTTTTGGGCTATGCAATGCCCCGGCTACATTTCAAAGGTTAATGATGTCGATATTCCATGGGTTAATTGAGCATATTATGGAAGTGTTTATGGACGATTTCAGCGTTTTTGGAAATACTTATGATGATTGCTTGTCTAATCTTGAGAAGGTACTAATTAGATGTGAAGAGGCAAATTTGGTGCTCAATTGGGAGAAATGCCATTTTATGGTAAGTGAAGGTGTTGTTCTTGGACATCACATCTCCTCTAATGGGCTACAAGTGGATCGCGCCAAGGTAGTAGCTATTGAGAAGTTGCCTCCACCTATAAATGAGAAGGGAGTAAGATCTTTCTTGGGACATGCCGGATTCTATAGGAGATTTATTAAAGATTTTTCTAAATTGTCTAAACCATTGTCTCGATTATTGGAGAAAGATGTTCCTTTTAAGTTTGATGATGTTTGTTTGAATTCTTTTAGGTTGTTGAAAGAAGCCTTGGTGAGTGCACCGGTCTTGATCACTCCAAATTGGGAAGAACCTTTTGTACTTATGTGTGATTCGAGTGACTATGCCATGGGAGTGGTGCTAGGGCAATTAAGAGAAAGAAGATTTCATGCAATCTACTACGCTTCAAAGACTTTTTCAGCTACTCAATTAAATTACACTACTACCGAGAGGGAGCTTTTGGCCATTGTATATGTCGTGGAGAAGTTTCGTCCATATCTTGTGGGGACGAGAACCATTGTGTATACGGACCATTCGGCTATCAAGTTTTTGATGAAGAAGAAGGATTCTAAACCTAGGTTGATTAGGTGGGTGCTACTTCTACAAGAATTCGATTTGGAGATTAGGGATAAGAAGGGAAGTGAAAATGTGATTGCCGACCATTTGTCAAGACTAGTGAGGGGAGATGAAGCGTTGGAAGAAAAAGAAGAGATACTTGAGAGTTTTCCCGATGAGCATATCTTTAGTATTGAAAAGGAGAGACTTTGGAAGATGGAAGATGAGGCTCCATGGTATGCCGATTTTGCTAACTTCTTAGCAAGTGGGGCAACTCCTTATGGAATGAATTCAAATGCAAGGAAACGGTTTTACAAAGAGGTACGTCGTTATATTTGGGATGATCCATATTTGTATCGTTGTTGTGCCGATTCCATGATTAGGAGATGTATCCCGGATAAAGAAATTGATAGTGTGCTTACACATTGCCATTCTTTGCCTTGCGGAGGACATTTTGGGTCCATTAAGACGGCTCAAAAGGTATTTCAATGTGGTTTTTATTGGCCTTCGGTTTTCAAGGATTGTCATATGTTTGTTGCCCGATGTGATCGATGCCAAAGAGTTGGGGGGTTGTCAAAGCGAGATGAGATTCCCTTGAATATCTTTCAAGAGGTGGAGGTTTTTTATGTATGGGGCATTGACTTTATGGGACCTTTCCCATCGTCTCATGGTTATTTGTATATTCTTTTAGCGGTTGATTATGTTTCGAAGTGGGTGGAAGCAATTCCCACGAAATTCAATGATGCAAGAGTGGTGATGGAGTTCTTACGGAAGAATATTTTTGCTAGATTTGGTGTGCCGAGATCATTGATTAGTGATGGGGGTACTCACTTTGTGAATAGAGCATTGGGGAATCTACTAGTAAAGTACGATGTGAAGCATAAGATTTCCACGGCCTATCATCCCCAAACTAATGGATTGGCGGAAGTGTCAAATCGCCAAATAAAGCTTATCTTAGAGAAGACCGTGAGCGCTAATAGGAAAGATTGGGCACTTAAGTTGGATGATGCATTGTGGGCTTATCGTACGGCTTTCAAGACTCCGTTGAACCTTTCTCCTTACCAACTTGTATATGGTAAGCCTTGTCATTTCCCCGTTGAGCTTGAACACAAAGCTTATTGGGCCATTAAGAAGTTGAATTTTGATGAGAAAGCATGTGGGGAGAAAAGGCATCTTCAATTGTTAGAGTTAGATGAATTTAGAGGTGAGGCGTACGAAAATGCTAAGATTTTCAAGGAAAAGACTAAGAAATGGCATGATGCAAACATAAAAGAGAAGTCATTCAAAGTGCTCGATCAAGTACTTTTGTTTAATTCAAGATTGAAGTTGTTTCCCGGGAAATTAAAGTCGAAATGGAGTGGCCCCTTTACAATTTCAAATTGCTTTGCAAGTTGATGGTATGAATTGATGAATGATAAAGGGGAACTCTTCTATGCTAATGGTCATCGTTTGAAACTTTATAATAATTCCATGCCACGAGAAGGAACAAATTATTTGAGGCTATGTGATGTTGAGTTACCATGATTTGAGCTTAAGAGCCGTCCGGCTAGGGGACGTTAAATCCAAGCGCTAGATGGGAGGCAACCCATCCTTGTGGTTTATTTTGTAGTTTCTAGTGTTGATAGTGTAGTTAATTATGTTTTGTTTGTGTAGGTGCTTATTGTCCAAGGGAGTGCTTTCATAATATCATTGCTCTACGGGTGAGGTATTGTTTCCTTTCTCTTTGTGAAATACTTGGCCTAGCCAAGTTTGGGGGTGTCCTCTTGGTATTTGATAGATGATTGATGGATTATTGATGATTTGATCTTAGGATTGTTGATGCTTTTATTGATTGTGCTTAATTTGTATGCATTGTTTGATATTGTCTTCACCTCTTTGCCAAACTTTTTAGACTTATGGTCCAAAAAAGTTTGGGGGGGTGTGATCGTTTTGCCATTCTCTTCGCAATGCTATATTTAGGATGATTTTGAGTGCTTGTATGATGTTTTGACCATATGCTTATGATTAGGTTGTTTTGCTTGTTATTTTTGCCAAATTGTTGCTAAGCTTTGAGTAGTGTGGCATGAGATATGTTTATGGTTGTGTGGATGAGTTGAAATTTCATGTTGGATGTAGTAGAGTTATGGCTTGATTCTTATCTTGTCTTTTGTGCTATGGATTTGATGATACTTGAGATTTTGATGATATGAGCAATTTTGATATGAGATGAGTCATGATCACCCTATACCCGTGAGGTTTTGAGCCATTTATACCCGTTTCAATCTTGAACGGATGACATTTTTTTTCTTGATGTGAGTTCCACACATGTGCATTTTACTCTAGAACTTGGCTTTAGTCTTGTTTAAGACTACATTTGACATTGAATTCACATAATATGATTTGAGGCCATCTTTGATCTACATTGAGCTATTTTGCCCTATGAGCCTACCTTGATATTATTATCCATTGCTCACCATTTTGTGCCATTAGACCTTTCCTTTAGCTAACCTCACTTTAAGCCATTTTCCTTTCTTTTTGGAACTCTCTTGTCCCTATGATTAGTAGAGTGAAAAGAAGGAAGGAAAATTGGTGATATGATGAAGAACATGGTGGCCTAAAGTGGAAGATATGAAGAATTTTATGCATGGGTTGAAATTTTTGAAAAAAAGGCAAGTGCTAGCAAAGCATGAGAAAAAGTTGACTTTTGTTGAAAATATGGTCAAGTTGACCTTTGTTGTGAGTATGGCTAAAAATTGCAAAGAAGGGAAGAATGATCTTGAAGTGTGATTTTGAAGAGCATGAAGAATGTGCACAATTGCATGAATATATGAATGATTATTATTTGATTCCTTCTATGCTTTACTAATCATACTTAGTCACTCTAATCCATATCTATCCTTCCCTACCAAAGATCCAACATTACAACCTTATGAAAGTCCTCAATGATTTGTGAATGATTTGTCATTCTAAGTGGTGGAGAATTTGAGACTTGAGCCAAGCTTATGGTAGTATTTGTATCATTGTGTGAAGATTGAGAGAACCTCAAACACTTGAGAGATGAGCTATACACTTCTATGTGAGGATCATGACTTGTTGATTTGACTATTTGTTCATTGATTCGATTTTGATTGTTGATTTGATGAAATTGCATTTTAGACTTGTTTGATATTGAGCTATGATTCTATGGCATTTGATCTTATGCTTGATGCTTCATCAATACAATTATTCCCCTATCTTATCGCTTCGTTGCTCGAGGACGAGCAACAATCTAACTTGGGGGTGTGATTAGGGTCATAATTGCATGTTTTTGTAATCATTTCTATATGGTTTTGATATTCTTATGATCATATTTGACCCTAATATGGTATAAATTGTGCTATTAACCCTTTTTGGCTAGAAAGTTGTGATTATAGGTGAAAACGAGCAAAATGAGAAAGAGACGAGCAAGTTCGTAAAAGTTCAGAAAATGTGAGTTGATCCAACGAAGACAAATGTGATACCATGTCGAAGAGTTCGAAGAGAGGATCGCAATGAAAAAAGAATCGAGTCAATCGGAGCTCTAGAACTCAAGATATGAAGAAAACGAGAAGTCGAGGATCGATCTCACAAGTCGAAGCCGGGTTCGAGCGACCACAGGCCAGACTCGTGCGACCATGGGCCACGTTCATGCGCCGAACTTCTGGTTCGGGTGATGACGAGCCGCACTAAAACTCACACAAACTTGGTTCGTGCGGTCATCTGCTGGCGATCGTGCGATGGCTCGGTTGGTCCATTTTCGAAGGGCAGTTTCGTCTTTTCGCGCGTTTAATGAGGGGCATATTGGACCAAGCATTGTGGGCACTATAAATACTCTTAAGATCAGATTCTCAAGGGAGCCAAGTCATAATCCAAGACACATTTCTTAGATTAGAGAGAGAGTGAGGTAGTTACTTGGAGGTTTCTTAATAGTTCTTCTCACAAATTCTTAGATAACTTTTGATCTACCGTAGTGATCGTCGATCCGTTTATTCCTGCATGCTCGTCTGGTTGTAGGCTACATTCTCACAGATCGAATTTCAATTCCATTTGTCGGAATTTAATTTAGCATTTTAGAGGTAAATTGTATCTTTCCAATTGTCATTGTAATAGGTAAATTTCTTTACATTTCTTTCTTAATGATGAATGTTCCTAGCATAATTGTTCTTAAGTTTACTCAATTAGCCATGGGTTAATTTCTTTATGTGTTAGTGTATGATGCCTATGGAGTAGTGATGTGACATGTTGATCTTTTGAATGATTTGAATTGTTGTATGATCAATTCTCTAATTGGAAGGTTTGTATGAATGCTTGCATGTGTAGATGATAATAGGGCCATTAGGGAGTTAGTCTCTTGCGAAAGTAGAGCTTATTTCCTAAATTCTCTTGTATTAAGGCCAATGCATATTAAGTGTTTGATGAAATTCCTAAGATAGTGAGAATTATCTTTAGTGAATTAGATTAACAATTAGAGACTATAATATGTATTAGGGAAACCTTTTTGCATGTTAGAGAGGCTTGTCCATTGATTATACACAATCTCATTGAATGATAAAGTGATACTTCACTCACGAAACATAGGATAGTACACTAGCACATTCCCTCACATTTGCTCACTTTGCGAACACAAGGTGATAGGTAGTTTGCTCTTTTGACAAATTAGTAGACGATAGATACCCTTGCCTTTTATTGCTTTGTTAGCTAGCCAATCGAAACAACGAATTATCATTCAAATCCTCGTCTCCTTTGGGTTCGATATATTAAAACTTGGTCAAGCTTACCACGCTAATCACGAACACGTACACTTGCGTGAGGACTCATTTACACCGAACAAGCTGCAGAGTTTAAAACTTTGCAAAATAAAAGATCACTTGTAGACAAAGTATCAGAGGAGTTCTCACAATTAAAATTGTATTGAGAATACTCTAATGTGCAGCGGAAATTAAGTGAGTATTTATGAAAAACAATATAAACAAACTTAACAGCTGAGTGACTCATGAAAGTCAGTTGTAGAGTCAGTTTCTCTTTGTGAGAACCACAAAGTTTTGTGCACTCAGGTTTCAAAAGAATGATGAATGTGACAAATAAATTAAATATGCAGAACTAGAATTTAAATGACAAAAAGTAAATAGACCAGATTTATAGTGGTTCAGTGTCTATAAAAGACCACCTACATCCACTGTTACACCACTCAGGTGCCAAATTCACTAAGATGAGATCACTTATATCAATACAAGTAGTTCCCCCTTAGAACTAGGTTCACTCAGATTTCTATTCTAAAAAGAGATTAAACTACCCTATTCACTCATAATATAACTCACAAAGAGTTTACAAAACCTCACAAAGAGATATCTACACTAAGTAGAAATTAAAACAGGTGAGGGAAAAACAACAAAAGGTGTGATTCTTTCTAAGAAAATCCTAACTAACTATCCTATGAATCACAAAGAATAAATACAACAAAGCTCTCTTCAGAAAGTTGTTAGCTGTAGACTTGCTTAGGCAGAATGCTTATATGCTCAGGGTTGTTGTTGATTTCTCTGAGGACTTCTTCTATTTATAGATTGAGTGGTGTGACTTATCCGTTAGAAATTCAAATTTGAAATCCGGATAAGGCTCCTCTCTCTCCATTTTGCATGTGTGAAGTGGTCCTCATCCTTCACACAGGACAATACTGATTGTACTAATGTCATTTTCTTCAGAATTCTGGCTTTCTTGTAACTAATCTTCATTATTCCCCAGAATTAAGAAAATAGCCTCCTCTTAAGTATATTTTAGTTAGTGCTTGAGAGCTACACTAATAATGCGTAAGGGTCTTCATTATCTTCAAATAATCTCTGACTTGTACCATCTCTTCAAATTATTCTTTGAAGCTGTAGAGTTTTCAAACTTGCAGCTATAGAGTCCTGTCAATAAGAAAAATCGGCTATAGAGAAACCTTATAGCTGTAGGGTCATGTCTGGCTATAGAGTGATCAAGTATACAGCTGCAGACTTTACTTAAAACTATAAATTCCAAACACCAACTTCCTTAACACAAGTGTTAGATCAATATATCAAATTAAACACATTGTTTTGCATACATCAAAATCTAAACAAAGGTACTTAACAATTTCCCCCTATTTTGATGTTGGCAAAACAAACAACAAAACAAGTAACAAAGACAATAAGACATTGTCTTTCAAGAAAAAGAACCAAACAAAGCAGGGCAACAGAAGACAGAACAAAGCACAAAACAACATAAACTAAAAAGTGTTCAAGATACAGCTTACAGTAGATAATTAGACTAAAAACTAAAAACTTTTAGTGTCTAATCTAGAATAAAGTCTTCATCTTCTTTTATGCTTGGGATCAGCATCATCTTCATCATCAGTTTCATCTTGGGGCTTTAGGATTCCTTGCTCCACTAGCTTCATGTTCTTCTCATCTTCTTCAAAGTATTTCATCAGCATCTGAAGTTCATAGGCCTCAAATTCTTCTTCCTCCTTCTTTGATTTGAACTGCTTCTTAGGCAATGGATTACTCCTGATCTTTCCACCAAGGAGGCGAGCATTGTCTCCTTTATACAAAGATCCATTGGCCTTCATATCCTTGAAATTCTGGAATCTGTCCTTCTTGAGCTTAATCTTCTTGATCAGTGTATGCCTGTTGCATATACTCAAGAATTCTCCCCAGATGAGATCAAACTCAGTCTTCATTTGCTTTACCCTTTCATCAGAATCTTCAACAGGTATCATGCTCAAAGGTTGAACATCAAAAGGTTGAGCAGTGACAACAGCTGTAGATTGTTCTAGTTCTTTCTTTCTCTGTTTTTCTTCTATCTCTTTCTCTTCCTTCTCTTTCCTTCTTTCTCTTGATTCTTTTACTGTCTGTTCCCAATAACCAAAAGGTTTTTGAGAAGTAGATTTAGGGAGCAATCTGCTTTCCTTTTCCTTTATCCTTTCTTCTTTTCTCAGCAATAAAGTCATCAAGGAAATTAAGCTTTAATGGCTCAGTTACATCACTGCAATTTGTCCAGTCAACTACCCACTGGAACAAATTCCTTTCTTCAACTGTCAATTTATCCAATTCTTCTCTGACTATCTTCCAGTCATCAAATTTTTGCATTTCTTCTTCAAAACCTTCAACCCTCTCAACTGGAACAACAGGGAGTTGTTCAGTTTCAGGTTCAGGTACTCCAATATCTTCAATCTGTTCTTCAACAGTTTGTACCTCAGACTGTATAGTTGGCAAGTCTACAGCTGTAGACTTGTCAGCTTCAACTTCTGTAACTTTTTTGGAATGAAGTTTCTTCTGCCTCTTTTCTCTGTCAACTTCATCCTTAGAATCAGTTGGTTCATCCACCAAAAGCTTTCTCCTGACATTCTTCTTCTTCTTCTTCTCAGGTTGTTTTGGTGATCTGATAATTGTGAGTATCTCTCCCTCAGACTTATTTTTCTTCCTCTTTTGAAATTGGCCTTCCCATTGATTCTATGAATCAAAATATGTTGTCCTTCATGCCCATTAAACAAAGAAAATCCAACTTCTTTCAGAATGTAGTTTAAGAACAAACCAAAGCCTTTGTTCTTTCCAACTTTTACTATATCATTTCCTATATTTCTCAGTAGCAACTCTCCTATATAAATCTTGATTTCTTTAACAAATGATATCATAAGATCCCACATGAGAATGGTATCAGTATCATATGCACAAGTTCTACATAATAAACACTTATCAATAGCTTCATAAATAAAAATGTACTCAACTGCTAGGTCAGTCTTCTTGAATGTCCTTTTCCAGTTCTTTGGAAATGGCTTCTTTGCAGTAAATCTCTTCCAGTATTTCTCATCTTTATCAGCAAAGTTGAGATTATCATGTGAATGACCACCAGTCCTTAGGTGTAGAGCTTTGCAAATATCATCAGCTGTGATATTGACCTTCCTTTCTTGTAGTTTAACTGATAGTGTTTTCCTCTCCACATTGGCTTCTGCATTCTGATAGAATTCATGCACAATTTTATCACCATAAGCACCAGGGTTGTGGGTTAGACAATAATGAACACCTTGATTCACTATGTGCTTGACAACATCTTCCATAGCATTAGTGGGATGCTTCTTTAGTAACTCATCCAAATCAAAGAGAGCTCCAAATATAACTTTCATAGCCATGACGTCTTTGGTTTTAGAGAGTAAGGGATGGGGAGTGTTTTAAGGTTTCAGGTGAGGGTTCCAAATGTTAAACTGAGATATAAAAGGATGAGGGGTCCTTTAAATACCTTTCCTTAAACATTCATTAAAGAACGGGGGTATAACTGTCTTTGACCTAAAATTTATGAGTTTTTGAATTCTGGACCAAAATTTATAATTAAATTTATCCAAAATCTAACTCACATAGAATTTAATTCCATTTAAAATGTTACACGTATTCATACATTTTATTAATTAAAATTCTGAATAAATCCAAAATGTCTATAACTAAGTACAAATGTTTCTGAATTTGGTAGTGCTCCATTTAATTTGCAGAATTGTACAAAGTACTGTAAATTCCCTAAGTTTGCAGTTGACATTCTTAGAATTTGGAAATCTACAGTTGGTAAGGAATTTGCAGTTCAGAACTAAGTCTACAACTGTAGAGTTACCAACTCTACAGTTAAGTGACTTTGCAGTTGTAATTTTCCTTTTCACTGACTTTCTAATTTTCTAGGTTTGCCTTTGCAATTTTGTGATTTTCACAGAGTCTTCTTATAATTCTAACATTCCCAGATTGCCTCTCAAGATTGAAAATCTTGATTCACACAAAGGTTTAGTGAAAATATCAGCAAGATTCAAATCAGTATGAATCTTGGTCAATTTCACATCCATTCTTTCAACATGATCTCTTATGAAATGATGCCTTACATCTATGTGATTTGATCTAGAGTGTAAAACTGGATTCTGTGTAATAGCAATAGCACTTGTATTGTCACAGAATATAGTTATCTCTCTAGCATCAATCCCATAGTCTTGTAATTGATATTGCATCCATAAGATCTGTGCACAACAGCTTCCAGCAGCAATGTATTATGCCTCAGCTGTAGAAAGAGCAATTGAATTTTACTCTATACTGTGCCATGCCACCAACCTTTCACCTAGGAATTGACAAATCCCACTAGTACTCTTTCTATCAATCTTGCAGCCTGCAAAATCTGAGTTAGTGTACCCAATGAGTTCAATTCCTCCTTCTTTACGATACCATAATCCTAGATTTTGTGTGAATTTGACATACTTGATGATCTTCTTTACAGCATTCAGGTGTGATTCCTTAGGATTTACTTGGAATCTAGCACATACACCTACTGCAAACATGATATCAGGTCTGCTAGCTGTAATGTATAGCAATGATCCAATTAGCCTCCTATATTTGGTTACACCAAGACTTTTGCCATTCTCATCTTTGTCAAGACTCACAGAAGGTGTCTTAGGTATATTGGTAGGTCTAGAACTAGCCATTCCAAATCTTTTGATAAGCTCTTGAGTGTATTTAGCTTGATTGATGAAAATTCCTTCTCTCATTTGCTTCACTTACAATCCCAAAAGGAAATTCAGATTTCCCATCATGCTCATTTCAAATTTCTCTTTCATGAGCTTAAAGAATTTTCTGCATAATTCTTCATTGGTTGAGCCAAAGATTATGTCATCCACATAAATTTGGACAAGCAAAATATCATTCCCATGTTGTAATCTGAATAAGGTTTTGTCAGCCATACCCTTTTTGAATCCATTTTTTATCAGATGGTCACATAGGGTATCATACCATGCTCTTGGTGCTTGTTTAAGTCCATAAAGGGCTTTTCTAAGCTTATAAACCTTGTCTTCAGCTGTAGATTCCTCAAATCCTGGTGGTTGTTCAATATACACTTCTTCTGATAGTAAATCATTGAGAAATGCACTCTTTACATCCATTTGATAGACTGTAAAGTGCATATGTGCAGCATAGGCTAGAAATATTCTTATATCTTCTAATTTTGCAACTGGGCCAAATGATTCATCAAAATCTATGCCTCCAGATTGACAATAGCCTTGAGCAACTAGCCTTGAGCAACTAGCCTTGCTTTATTTCTGGTTACAATTCCATCTTCATCAAGTTTATTCTTGAACACTCACCTAGTTCCAATCACTTTGTGATTCCTAAGTCTTGGAACAAGTTCCCATACTTGATTTCTCTCAAAACCATTCAATTCTTCTTGCATTGCAATAATCCAATTGACATCTTGCAGTGCTTCATGAATATCAGTAGGTTCTGAAGACGAAAAAAATGTAGCAAACATTACCTCATGGATTTGTTTTTTGGTTCTTACAGCATCTGATGGATTTCCAATTACATGCTCAGGGGGGTGATCTTTCAACCAAATCAAATCTGACATAGGTTCTAGTCTTTGATCATTCTTCTCTACAGTTGTAGATTCACCTACTGCAGACTCATCAGGTTCTCTTGTTGTTGTTTCTACTTCTGTTTGAACATTCTCATAAACTATGTCTTCAACATTCTCTAATGGAGGTAACTCAACTATCACAGTGCTAAAGCCTTTGTTGGCCAAATCTACAAGAGTTTTGATCTCAACATACTGTTGTTGACTTGTGACTGTAGAGTTGTCCTCTTTAGAGTCTTCGATAATTTCTTCAGAGGAGCTATGTTGTTCATCAAAAACAACATGATGTGACTCTTCCACAATCATTAATCTCTTGTTATACACTCTAAATGCTTTGCTAACATTAGAATAACCTAGAAAGATACCTTCGTCAGACTTTGAATCAAAAGTCTTAAGGTGTTCTTTCCATTATTCAGTTTGAAGTATTTACTTCCAAAAATGTGTCGATAAGAGATATTAGGAGTCCTTCCTTTCCATAACTCATATGGAGTCTTCTTATGATCCTTAACAATCAAGCATCTATTTTGAGTATAGCATGCAGTACTTGTTGCTTCTGCCCAAAATTTCTTAGGCAACTTTGCTTCAACAATCATTGTTCTGGCAGCTTCCTTTAGTATTTTATTCTTTCTTTCTGCAACTCCATTCTGCTGTGGGGTTCTAGCTGCAGAGTATTCATGCATTATGTCATAAAGTGAACAATACTCTTCAATGACTTGATTTGTGAATTATGTTCCTCTATCTGATCTGATCTTCACAATTTTTAAGTTCTTTTCATTTTGAATCCTTCTTAACGGTTCTGGCAACCACTGTAGAGTTTCACTCTTCTTTCTTAGAAACACAGTCCAAGAAAATCTTGAGTAATCATCTACAACAACCAAAGTATACTTCTTCCCACTTATACTTACAGGTTCTATGGGTCCAAAAAGATCCATATGTAGTAATTCAAGTGTTCTTGAAGTGCTTGATTTTTTTTACTTTTGAAAGTCTTCTTGATTTGTTACCCTTTTACACAGGCATCACATAAGTGTTCCTTCCTGAACTTAGTGTTTGGTAGACCTCTTACAAGTCTATTATTCACAAGTTATTCATGGTTTTGAAGTTTATGTGATTCATCCTTTTGTGCCATAGCCAACTAACTTCATTGGAACTATTAGCTAGAAAGTAGGTAGTTTCAGCTATAGAGTTCCACTCTACAATGTAAAAATTCCCTTTTCTAGGTCCTGTCAGTTTAATGGTTTGGGATTCAACATCTTTGGATATACAAGTGTCATGTGTAAAGTCTACAGTGTAGCCTTTGTCACAAAATTGACTCACACTAAGCAAGTTATGCTTTAAACCATCTACCAAGTAAACATCATTGATCTTAACATTTCCTTTGAGTAGACATCCTGATCCTTTAGCTGTTCCACTAGCATTATCACCAAAAACAACTTTAGGACCTTTATGATCTTTCACATTGTGTAGCAAACTTCTATCTCCAGTCATATGTCTTGCACAACCACTGTCAATGTACCAAATCTCTCTTTTGGTGGTTGTAACATGTCCCTGCAAAATAAAGTGAGTTATTTAGGAATCAAATAATTTGGATTTCCTCCAGTGTTACTCTTTGCAATCCAAGCCTTTTTAGGAGCTGTAGAGTTGTTAGTTCTACAGTTCTTGCTTGATCCTCCTCTTTGAGTGCTTGAAGAGAGAGACATATTTGACATATTTCCATTCCAGAATCTATCAAAATTGAGTTTTCTTTCCATATCCAATCTATGAAACACTTCTTCTTCTGACTGTATATTTGATTCTACAATTGGTTTCAGAATCATGTTTTGCAACATGTTTGAAACATCTTCTTCAGTATCTTCCATGATCTCCTTGATCTTTTGTTGTCTTCTTGGTGATAATTCTTTGAATGAATTCAAGAATTTCAAATCTTCTAGCTGTAGGGTTGAGTTTACAGCTTCTTCAGGGGTTGATTCTTTGTTGAACTTTCTTTCAGGTCTTGGAATTGACTTTTGCAAGTATTTCAGCCAAATACAAGGATTAAATCCTATTCCAGTAAAGTCCTTTGAGTGCCTTTGCTCAGACAACATCTTCTTCAATTGTTTGGATGACTTTCCAAAACAATCTAGCTTCTTTTGATAATAAGCATTGTTTTCTTCAAGTTCAGCTACCATCAGTTCTTGAGTTCACAGTCTGTAGCTCTACAACTTGCTTCATTAAAAAGTTCTTCATTGTCATTTTTCAGACAATTGTAACTTTCCTTCAGTTCGTGTAGAATCTGCAGTTGTTATTCAACATCTTCCACTCCAGCTAACAAAGATTTCACATGTTCTTTTCTAATATGATTATCTCTTCTAAGATATTCATTTTCTTCTTGAACTGCTATCATGAGTTTGTTTTCCTCAATTTGTTCAGTTCCTTCACAAATCATTTCCAACTTTTTCCATATATCTTTTGCAGTTTTACAGTTTTTGATCTTGCTAAACACAATTTTATCAAGTGAATGATAAATAGAGTTCTTTGCAACATTGTCAAGGTTGGACCTTCTCTTGTCATCCTCAGTCCATTCCCTTCTTGGTTTGGGGATAATCTGAGCTAGTCCAGCTGACTGATCAGCTGTAGTATTGACCTTCACAATAGGTATAGGGCCATCCTCTATGATAGACCACATCTCATCATTGATTGCAGACAAATGTGCTTGCATTCTAAATTTCCATTCATCATAGTCCTCAGCAAAGAACATTGGAACCTTGGATTTCACCATCTTGGGAGCCATGCAAGTATGCATGTGTATTTTTCAAAAACAAAAAGGATCTAGCTAGGTACTGATCAAAGCAGTGGTAAGCTAACTGCTCTGATACCACTTGTTGGTCCCTTAAAGTGGTCAAGGTCTAGAGGGGGGATGGTAAATAGACCTTGAGTCCAAAATCTAATTTTTGAAACTTTTAAAAAAGAGGGATTCTAAAACCTTACAATAGCCTCTTTTAAGTTCAAAATAATAAGTCTACAAGAGTTTTAGAAATTGGACCACAAAGGTTACAGCTGTGGACTTAAGAAGTCTACAGCTGCAGAGTTTAAAACTTTGCAAAATAAAAGATCACTTGTAGACAAAGTATCTGAGGAGTTCTCACAATTATAATTGTATTGAGAATACTCTAATGTGCAGCGGAAAATAAGTGAGTGTTTATGAAAAACAATATAAACAAACTTAACAGCTGAGTGACTTATGAAAGTCTACAGCTGTAGAGTCGGTTTCTCTTTGTGAGAACCACAAAGTTTTATGCACTCAGGTTTCAAAAGAATGATGAATGTGACAAATAAATTAAATATGCAGAACAAGAATTTAAATGACAGAAAGTAAATACACCAGATTTATAGTGGTTCAGTGTCTATAAAAGACCACCTACATCCACTGTTACACCACTCAGGTGCCAAATTCACTAAGATGAGATCACTTATATCAATACAAGTAGTTCCCCCTTAGAAATAGGTTCACTCAGATTCCTATTCTAAAAAGAGATTAAACTACCCTATTCACTTAGAATATAACTCACAAAGAGTTTACAAAACCTCACAAAAAGATATCTACACTAAGTTGAAATTAAAACAGGTGAGGGAACAACAACAAAAGGTGTGATTCTTTCTAAGAAAACCTAACCAACTATCCTATGAATCACAAAGAATAAAAACAATAAAGCTCTCTTCAGAAAGTTGTTAGCTGTAGACTTGCTTAGGCAGAATGCTTGTATGCTCAGGGTTGTTGTTGCTTCCTCTGAGGACTTCTTCTATTTATAGATTGAGTGGTGTGACTTATCAATTGGAAATTCAAATTTGAAATCCGGATAAGGCTCCTCTCTCTCCATTTGGCATGTGTGAAGTTGTCCTCATCCTTCACATAGGATAGTACTGATTGTACTATTGTCCTTTTCTTCAGAATTCTGGCTTTCTTGTAACTAATCTTCATTATCCTCCAGAATTAAGAAAATAGCCTCCTCTTAAGTATATTTTAGTGAGTGCTCGAGAGTTATACTAATAATGCTTAAGGGTCTTCATTATCTTAAAATAATCTCTGACTTGTACCATCTCTTCAAACGGTTCTTTGAAGTTGTAGAGTTTTCAACCTTGCAGCTGTAGAGTCCTGTCAATAAGAAAAATCGGTTGTAGAGAAACCTTACAGCTGTAGGGTCATGTCTGGATGTACAATGATCAAGTATACAGCTGCAGACTTCACTTACAACTATAAATTCCAAACAACAACTTCCTTAGCACAAGTGTTAGATCAATATATCAAATTAAAAACATTATTTTGCATACATCAAACTCTAAACAAAGGTACTTAACAGAGATTGAGATTGGCTTGATGCAGACAACACGATGACGCCCCTTCCTTCATCTGTGCTCATCATATGCTACTCTGCAGGCCATGAGAATCAAGAGAGAGGTTTTCGGTAAGAATAAAAAACAAATTACATGAAGTCAATCAGCACACGAACAACATGGAACTCTCACCTCATAATCACTCTTGAGAATTATGAATCAAATTAGTAATACCTCCTGCGTGTCCCTGCAGCTATAAGTGACCGCCTTGTTCTCATTGTTTTCCAGGATAATGTTTTGGACATCTTTGACTATATGCCACTTTATCAGGAAGACCTTTTTCTGCACTTAGATTCGTATCTATGATTTGTCTTTTCTCTATCATCCTAATTTCTAAAACACGAAATTCACAAAGATACATTCCACTATGTAAGAAGTGAGAATTAGGAATCTTTCCTTTCCATGAATAGATCCTATGGTGTTCAACAAAATTAAATCGTAATTAATATGAAAAAGAACCTTCAAAAGCAAAATTGAAACAAGACAAAGGTAGGATCTAAACTGAAAGCTGCAGATCGAATAGAGCTGCATCAGCTAAAGCATCCCATCGGAAGTATTGATTATAAAATTAAACCATTAATTAACAGCATGAAAAAAAAAAAGAAAACAAAGAAAAACACAAGGGATTTGGATCTGACTATGCAGCACAAATACAGGGTAGATCCATTTGAAGTACTTTGTATATTTACAAGATACAAAAAACCCTAGCTTCCTCCGCCGCCCTCCACAGTGTATATGCTTTGTATATTTACATTTTTAATTGGTATTTGAAATTAATTTTTTTAACACATCCCAATTAAATAATTTTCAGATACAGTATTACAACTCTAACCCCCTTTTTTTTAATGGATAAGGTTAAAAACGAACACATACTTATAATTTGAGTAAGTCTCTTGTGCACTAGGTGCACCGTGCAACTCAAGTGTATTCTTAAAAAGTTACACCATTTATTACTGAAAAGTTATACAAATTATTGCTGAAAAGTTACATCATTAAAGATACACTTTTCAGTAATAACATGTGTAACTTTTCAGTAGTATTTCGTGTAATTTTTAAAAATGAACTTGAATTGCACAGTGCTCATGGTGCATACAAGACTAAAGCTTATAATTTAAGTAGACATCCGACCTTTTTTGGAGATTAAATTATATGAAGTACTTAAATATGGTCGAAATAGATTCATACGCTTGATACGCTCGTAAATAAATTGACTTTCATAGTTAAAAATCAAAATAACAAATTTTTAAATTTTTTAGTATGAGATTATGTCAGAAAATTGATCACGTGAACTTTTATTGCATAACGATTGTATTTATGTTATTTAATTTAGAACTGATGTGTACGATATACTTAATGACTAATAAACAATCAAAATATTATAAGATACTACAAAGAATTAAATGTGTAATTAATCTTATAAAATTAATAATAATGTTATCTCTCTATTTTTTTTATATAACAACTAATGATTAAGGTTGTGTTTAATTCCACCAATAAAGTTGGTTAAGATTATTAATTGGCCCTTACCCAATGTTTGCTTTTCCTGTTCAATTAATTCCACAAATAACACAATATTTAATGCATTTTGATGAATTAAATAAATTTGCCAATACGAGCGGTTTAAACCCTGTTTACCCAGATTTAGGGTGAAAATGTCAAATATACTGACAAGTATTTTACAACACTTACTTCCCAAGTGTAGAAAATTTGTGTAGTAATAGTAAGTTCCCGGTTAAATTATCAATCCCACGAGATTAGTGGCAAGTGTATCTCTAATACTATATGTCGGTTCTCAATTGTAGTGTGAATTAACTTGTTCCCTATTTAACTAAAACGTAAGCTTTCTAGGGTCTTCCTCTTGATCATCTAAGCTTCCTTAAATGCTCGGATCACGTCGTTTCACCTTCCTAATCGTGATTTCCTCAATTTTTCCCGATTTAACTTATAAAATCAACTTTCTTGCACAAGAGGGTGAATAACACAATATATAGCATATTAGGGTCAATAATGCATACAAATCAATCAATATCATCCTAAAATATACCAAATATGATGCAATTATTACCCTAATCAACACTCTCCACCATGGCATTAGCTACATAAGCCAAAACATTACGTATCATTTGAGATACTATTCATCATACAGCCCGTAGGCACTCTTCACCGCGGCGCCTAGCTACACAAGCCAGACCACTACGTATCATACTTTTACTTACATTTCATATTTCATAACTTACATGCAACTAACAATTTAATAGCTTCATACACATAATTCAAGACTTCATTTAGCATGAATTTGAACATTCAAAAGAAAGATAGCCCTAAGATTTCATGATTTTTAGATATATGAAACAACAAACACATATTTTCACAAAGCTTGCAAAAAGGACAATATTATGAGTTGTGGATTTTACAACCTTTGTAGACTTGTCTTCTTAAGTTAGATAACCTTAGTAACTCTTGAATCTTTTATTACTGAAGAAATTGAGGGCTTCTTGGAAGAAATTCTTTTGTTTGACCTAAAACAAAATAAGAATTTAAATTAGAAAATGAAGATGGAACTTTCATGAAATTGAGAAGAGAAGGAGATAGAGAGCTGTTAAATACCTTGGTTTAGATTTTGATGTGTACAAAACATATGTTTATATGGAATTATAATCTAACACTTGATCTAAGGAAATGGGTTTGGAAAGTTATAATCTTGTGAGAAAAGTCTGCAGCTGTATATTTGATCAACCTACAGCCAGACATGATCTTACAGCTGTAATGTTTCTACAGCCAGTTTTTTGTTATTTTCAGGACTCTACAGCTGCAAGGTTGAAGATCCTACAGCTAAGGTGACCATTTGAAGAAAGGAGTATAAGTCCAAGATTAAAAAGAAGATTATGAAGACCCTTAAGCTCAAATTAGTGTAGCATTAATGCACTCACTATAGAGTACTTAAGAGGAGTTTATTTCAAAGATTCTAGAGGATAATAAAGATTATTTTGAAGACAGCCAGAATTCTGATGAAAAGGATAAATAGTACAATAAGTACTATCATGTGTGAAGGATGAGGACCACTTCACACATGCAAATAGAGAGAGATGAGCCTTATCCTGAATTCAAATTTGAATTGTCCAACGGATAAGTCACACCATTCAATCTATAAATAGAAGATGTTCTCAGAGGAAGCAACAACAACAGTCTGCGCATACAAGCATTCAACCTGAGCAAAGTCTACAGGCATCAATTTCTAAAAGAGAGTTTTCTTTGTGATTCATAGGATAGTTGGTTAGGATTTTTCTTAGAAAGAATCACTCTTTGTTGTTGTTCCCTCACTTGTTTTATTATTTCTAGTTAGTGTAGATATCTCTGTGTGAGGTTTATTTAACTCTTAGTGAGTAATATTCTGAGTAAATAGGATATTGTCTCTTTTTAGAATAGGAATCTGAGTGAACCTAGTTCTAAGGGGGAACTATTTGTATTGATCTTCTTGATCCATTCTTAGTGAATTTGGCACCCAAGTGGTGTAAAAGTGGATGTAGGTTATCTTTTTCATAGACACTGAACCACTATAAAAACTGCCTATTTACTTATTGTTATTTATTTTTCTGTATTGCATATTTACTTATTTGTTACATTCATCATTCTTTTAAAATCAGTGCATAAAACTTTGTGTTTCTCACAAAGAAACTGACTCTACAGCTGTAGACTTGTCTATGTCACTCAGCTATTAAGTTTGTTTAAATTGTTTTTAAATAACACTCACTTATTTTCCGCTGCACATTAGAGTATTCTCAATACACTTTCAAGTGTGAGAATCCATCTGATATCTTGTCTACAAGTTGTCTACTTTATTTGCAAGTTTTATAACTCTGCAGCTGTAGATTTCTCTTGTCCACAACTGCTTTCTTTGTGGTCCATAAAACCTCTTGTGGACTAACTGTTTTTGAACTTTTAAAGGTTACTGTAAGGTTCTAGAGTCTCCTCTTTCGAAAAGTTTGAAAATTTGATTTTTGACTCAAGGTCTATTCACCCCCCCCCCCCCTCTAGACCTTGATCACTTAAGGGACCAACAAGTGGTATCAGAGCAGTTGGCTTGCCACTGCTTTGATCAGTACCTAGCTAGATCCTTTTATTTTTTAAAGACACATCTGCATACTTGCATTTCTCCAAAGATGGTGAAATCCAAGGTTCCAATGTTCTCTGCTGAAGACTATGATGAATGGAAGATCAGGATGCAAGAACACTTGTCGGCAATCAATGATGAAATATGGTCTATTATTGAAGATGGCCCCATACCTATTGTGAAGGTCAACACTACAGCTGCTCAGTCAGCTGAACTAGCTCAGATCATTCCCAAACCTTGAAGGGAATGGACAGAGGATGACAAGAGAAGGTCCAATCTTGACAATGTTGCAAAGAACACTATTTATCACTCACTAGATAAAATTGTGTTTAGCAAGATCAAAAACTGTAAAACTGCAAAAGATATATGGGAAAACTTGGAAATGATTTGTGAAAGAACTGAACAAATCAAGGAAAACAAACTCATGATAGTAGTTCAAAAGTTTGAGAACTTCAAAATGAAATCTTGTGAAACTCTTGAAAAGTTTGAGTCAAGATTCATTGATATACTCAATGAGCTAGACTCACTTGGTAAAGATTACTCACAAAGATAAATGAACATGAAGGTTCTTAGAGGCTTACCTTCTGAATGGGATATGAAAGTGATTGCAAAGAGAGAATCAAAGGATTTATCTAAGATATCCACCTTTGAACTCTTTTCAGACTTGAAGGCTTATGAATTTGACATAAGTAGGAGAAATGAATCTGGCAGCAGTAAGGTTACAGCTTTAGTGGGTGACAACCTTGCAGCTACAGATTCTGATGATGAAGATTGGCTCTTTTTATAAAGTAGCTCAAGAATTTTGGCAAATGGACTAAAAAAAAGCAGTTCGCACCAAAGGAGGATTGTAAGGTGAAATCTACAGCACCTAACTCAACGTATTTGTGTTATAACTGCAGAAAACCTGGACATTACATCAAGGATTGTCCATACCCCAAAGCTGAAAAGTACACAGATGAAGAAAAGAGAATCAGAAAAGATAGAAAGAAAAAGTTTGACAATGAGAGAGGATCTAACAACAGTCATTTCGAACATCACTTACGTGGCTCTTCTATAACAAGAACAACAAGGGAATCTTATATTAGAGCATTACTTTCAGAGTTTGATAAAAACCAGAAAGACTGTCCCTCTTCTTCTCAAAAGTCAACTGCAGATTTAGAAGACTCTGGCTCTACAGACTCAGATGAAGAAGCCCTAATATGTCTTATGGCTAAAGATGAAGAGGAATGCTCATCATTATCAAGTTATATAACAAAAAAGGATTCTTCCAGTGACATGCTTAGTGCAATCCAAAGACTACAAGAAGAAAATGAAGATCTTAGAAGAGATAATCACATTGGAAGGGAACATGTTAATGCTTTGTTAGCTGGAGTAGAGAATGCTGAAAAGCAACTGTAGATTCTACAAGAACTTAAAGAATGTTACAGTTGTCTGAAAAATGACAATAAAGAACTTTTCAATGAAGCAAGTTGTAGAGCTGTAGACTGTGATGAACTGAAGGAAACAATCAGAACTCAAGAAATTATGATAGCTGATCTTGAAGAAAGTAATGCCTATTTTCAAAAGAAGTTCGATTGTTTTGGAAAGTCATCCAAACAATTGAGGAAGATGTTGTCTGAGCAAAGACATACAAAGGACTTAACTGGTATAGGTTATAATCCTTGCATTTGGATGAATCATTTGCAAAAGTCAATTCCTAAACCAGAAAGGAAGTTCATGAAAGGATCAACCTCAACCCCTGAAGAAGTTGTAAACTCAACCCTACAGCCTGAAGATTTGCAATTCTTGAATTCATTCAAAGAATTTTCACCTAGAAGTCAACAAAAGGTCAAGGAGATCATGAATGATACTGAGGAAGATGTTACCAACATGTTGCAAAACAAGCTTCTGAAACCAACTGCAAAATCAACCATACAGTCAGAAGAAGAAGTCTATCACAAATTAAATATTGAAAGAAGACTTAACTTTGATAGATTCTGGAATGGAAATATGTCTGATTTGTCTCCCTCTTCAAACATCCAAAGCGGAGGATCAAGCAAGAACTGTAGAATTAACAACTCTACAACTCCCAAAAAGGCTTGGATTGCAAAGAGTAGCACTGGAGGAAATCCAAAGTGTTGAATTTCTAAATAACTTATTTTATTTTGCAGGGACAAATTACAACCACCAAAAGAGAGATTTGGTATATAGACAGTGGTTGTGCAAGACATATGACTAGAGATAGAAGCTTGTTACAAAATGTGAAAGATCACAAAGGTCCTAAGGTTGTTTTTGTTGATAATGTCTGTGGAACAGCTAAAGGATCAGGAAATTTACTTAAAGGAAATGTTCAGATCAATGATGTTTATTTGGTAGAAGGTTTGAAACATAACTTGCTTAGTGTCAGTCAATTTTGTGACAAATGCTACACTGTAGACTTTACACATGACACTTGTATAGTCAAAGATATTGAATCCCAAACCACAAAATTGACAGGAACAAGAAAAAGGAATGTTTACTATATGCCCAAATGGTGTCCACACGCAAGTGTACGTGATCGCTATATCGTCATGGCAAGATTGACCAAGTTTAATATTTATCGAACTTAGGGAGATGGGGATTTGTAAGGAAAAGCTAACAAAGCAATAAAGGGGAAAGGTATCTATTGTCTACTAATGCGTCAAAAGAGTAAACTACCTATCACCTTGGGTTGCAAAGTGAGCAAATGTGAGAGATATGTGCTAGTGTACTATCCTATGTTTCACATGGTGAGGTATCACTTTATCATGCAATGAGGTATTGTACAATCAATTGGCTTGCCACTCTAACATGCAAAAGGTCTCCCTAAATACAAATTAAAGCCTCTAATTGTTCTTCCAATTCACTAAAGATATTTCTCACTATCTTAGGAATTTAATCAAACACTTAGCATGCATTGGCCTTAATACAAGAAGAGTTAGGAAAATAGCTCTAATCTCATATGAGACTAACTCCCTAATGACCCTTATGATCAACTACACATGCCAAGCATTCATACAATCCATCAATCTAAAGAATTGACCATACAACAACTCATAGCATTCAAAAGATCAACATTAGCACCACATTACTCCATAGGAATCATACACCAACACATAAAGGGATTAGCCCATGGCTAATTTGGTAAACATAAGAACAATTAAGCTAGAAACAATCATCATTATGCAAGAAATGTAGAAGAATTACCTATTACAATGGAAATTGGAAAGATACAAATTACCTCTAAAATGCTAGAAAATGATCCGACAATCAAAAATGAAATTCAATCGGTAGAAACGTAGCCCTAGCTGAGACGAGAATGCAGGAATAAATGGATCGGCGATCCAAGCGGTAGATCAAAAGTTATCGACAAAATTATAAGAAGAATTCTTATAAACCCAACTAGTAACTACCTCTCTCTCTCTCTAATCTAAGAATGTAACTATAATTATGAACTAGATGCCTTGAGAATCTGATCCTTGGAGTATTTATAGTGCCCACAATGTTTAGTCCAAAATACCCTTCATTAAACGTGTGAAAAGACGAAACAACCCTCGAAAATGGGTCCAGCCGAAGCCATCACACGAATCCTGGCTAGTGGCCACACGAATCCATTCGTGTGGCTGCATTCGTTCGCTCCTAACCGCCCGAACCAGAGATGTTGTGCACGAATGAGGGCTTGTGGTCGCACGAGCCCAACTTCGACTCGTCCGATCGATCCTCGACTTCCTCGTTTTCTTCATATCTTGAATTCTAGAGCTCCGATTGACTCGATTTTTTTTCCGTTGTGACCCTCTCTTCGAACTCTTCGACATGGTATATAATTTGCCTCCATTGGATCAACTCAAAATTTCTGAACTTTTACAAACTTGCTCATCTCTTGTCGATTTTGCTCGTTTCACTACAAAACACAACTTTCTAACCAAAAAGGGTTAAGTACAGGGTCAAATATGAACATAAGAACATCAAAACCATAGAGAAATGGATGCAAAAACATGCAATTATGACCCTAATCACTGAAACTACCTGTTTTCTTGCCAAAAGTTCCAATGAAGTTATTTGGTTATGGCACAAAAGGATGAATCACATAAACTTTAAAACCATGAATGAACTTGTGAATAACAGACTTGTAAGAGCTCTACCAAACACAAAGTTCAGGAAGGAACACCTATGTGATGCTTGTGTTAAAGGGAAACAAATCAAGAAGACTTTCAAAGGAAAAACACAGTCAAGCACATCAAGGATACTTGAATTACTGCATATGGATCTTTTTGGACCCATAGAACCTGTAAGCATTAGTGGAAAGAAAAATACTCTTGTGGTAGTAGATGATTACTCAAGATTTTCTTGGATAGTGTTTCTAAGAAAGAAGACTGAAACTCTACAGAGGCTACTAGAGTTATTGAGGAGAATTTAGAATGAAAAGAACTTGAAGATTGTAAAGATCGGATCAGTAAGAGGAACAGAGTTCACAAATCAAGTCACTGAAGAATATTGTTCATTATATGGCATAATGCATGAATACTCTGTAGCAAGAACTCCGCAACAGAATGGTGTTGCAGAAATGAAGAATAGAACACTCAAGGAGGCAGCCAGAATAATGATTGTTACAGCAAATCTACCTGAGAGATTTTGGGCAGAAGCAACAAGCACATCATGCTATACACAAAATAGATGCTTGATAGTGAAAGATCATAAGAAGACTCCATATGAGCTATGGAAAGGAAGGACTCCTAATATCTCTTATCTACACATATTTGGATGCAAGTGCTACATACTGAATAATAGGAAAGAACACCTCAAGACTTTTGATTCAAATTCAGATGAAGGTATCATTTTAGGTTATTCTAATGTTAGTAAAGCATTCAGAGTCTATAACAAGAGATTAATGATTATAGAAGAATCACATCATGTTATTTTTTATGAACAATATAGCTCTCCTAATGGAATTATTGAAGACTCTAAAGAGGACAACTCTACAGTCACAAGTCAGCAGCAATATGTTGAAATCAAAACTCCTGTAGAATTGATCAACAAAGGCTTTGGCACTGTGATTGTTGAGTTACCTCCCATAGAGAATGTTGAAAATCTAGTCTATGAGAATATTCTTACAGAAGTAGAAACACCAACAATAAGACCTAATGAGTATGCAGTAGGTGAATCTACAGCTGTAGAGAACAATGATCAAAACACTAGAACCTGAATCAGTTTTGATTTGGTTAAAAGATCACCCCACCTGAGCATGTAATTAGAAACATATCAGATGCTGTAAAGACCAGAAAACAAATCCATGAGGCATTGTTTGCTACATTCCTCTCATCTTCAGAACCTACAGATATTCATGAAGCACTGCAAGATGTCAATTGGATCATTGCAATGCAAGAAGAATTGAATGGTTTTGAGAGAAATCAAGTATGGAAAATTGTTCCAAGACCTAGAAATCACAAAGTGATTGGAACTAGGTGGGTGTTCAAGAATAAACTTGACGAAGATGGGATTGTAACCAGAAATAAAGCAAGGCCAGTTGCTCAACGCTATTGTCAATCTGAAGGCATAGATTTTGATGAATCATTTGCCCCAGTTGCAAGATTAGAAGCTATAAGAATATTTCTAGCCTATGCTGCACACATGAACTTTACAGTTTATCAAATGAATGTAAAGAGTGCATTTCTTAATGGTTTACTATCAGAGGAAGTGTACGTTGAACAACCACCAGGATTTGAGGAATCTACAGCTGAATACATGGTGTATAAGCTTAGAAAAGCTCTTTATGGACTTAAATAAGCACCAAGAGCATGGTATGATACCCTATGTGATCATTTGATGAAAAATGGATTAAAAAAGGGTATAGTTGACAAGACTTTATTCAGATTACATCATGGAAATGATATATTGCTTGTTCAAATCAATGTTGATGATATTATCTTTGGCTCAACAAATGAGGATTTATGTAGAAAATTCTCTAAGCTCATGACTGAGAAATTAGAAATGAGCATGATGGGAAATCTGAATTTCTTTTTGGGATTACAAGTTAAGAAAATGAGAGATGGAATTTTCATCAATTAAGCTAAATAAATGGATAGCTCTAGGCCTACCAATATACCTATGATACTGTTGTGGGAGCAATAATTAAATAATAATATGGGCTCAAGCCCATAA
>JAPKLY010000355.1:456104-481200 GCA_026898435.1 Prunella vulgaris | reverse complement strand
TCACCTATCAAATAAATTAATTACTCCTAATCATACTATTAATTGGACCATTGTTTCTCAACTCATGGTCCAAATGGGTCAGCCTGTATGGGCTACGAGCTCTGGCGGGTTTGGGATGGGCCGGACCGCCTTCAATTTTTTTTTTAAAAACTCATTTTACTATTTTTGTACACTATAATATTATTTTTAGAAACTGTAATGATGGATTTAAATTATAGAAGACTATATTATTATAGCTAATGAATTATGAACTTCAATTTTTATTAAGTTATATTTGTGATTAATAAATGATAGATTTTATTTGTAAAAACAATTATTATTTTAATATTTTTTTACGTACAGTGTTAATTACTAAGATAAATTATTTGATTACATTACATTTTGATCAAATTTAACATATTAGAGCTTTAAGTTACATTTTATAAATTAAATGAAGAGGAGAAGGTGGTTAAACGCTTAGCAAACTTCATTATCTCATCCATAATATTATTGATACAAAAAATTAAATCTCAGCTAAAGTTCTCTTGTTTAATACTTTCAACTTTCATTTGCAGAATGCATATATTAAGTTGCAACGTTTATCATATCAATTTGCTTAACCTAATGTGCACAGAACACAAAATTAATCAAACAAAATTTTCTATGTCAGGAAAGGGCTGCGACAACAAGAATTTTTCATCCATTGTTTTTCTCATTGTTGATCGGCTCGTCATATGTCCAACCTTTTGACAGTTGTTTTCACCATTACGACAAAGGTGGCTTGATGAGGTTGGAGAGAATGATAAAGAGTAGAACTGTCAAATTAAGTTGGGCCTTTGGGCCAGCCCATCCCTACATATATAAAAGAAGGATTATTGTGAAGTGTGATTAGTAAATCATTCTTAATCTTGTGATTAGTAGAACTGCTATTAATAGGTCACGATCTACAGTATACAATAACTACCCATAATTGGGGAGGAGAAAATAACTTAATCTACGATAATATACAATTAATTACATAATCACCAGTTAAATAAATTAGTTACTCCTAATCATGCAATTACCCCCTTCAAGCACTGCGTGGGGTGAAGACACACGCAAAGCTTGGAACGAAGAAATTAGAAGGCAGGATGAGGTATACTCTAATACCATGTGAAGTGAGATTAGTAAATCATCCTTAATCTTGTGATTAGGAGAACTGCTATTAATATGTCACAATTTACAGTACATAATAACTACCCATAATTGGGGAGGAAAAAATAAGGAAATAACTTAATCTGTGGTATTATACAATTAATTATATAGTCACCTATTAAATAAATTAACTACTCCGAATCACGCTATTAATTGGGCCAATGTTTCTCAACTCATGGTCCAAATGGACTAAGCCTGTATGGCCCACGAGCTCTAGCGGGTTTGGGAGTGGCGGGTTTGGGATGGGCTGGACTGCCTTCAATTTAAAAAAAGAAAAAACAAACTCATTTTTACTTTTTTTTATAAGTTGTCATTAATATAATAATATTTTTAGAAACTATAATGATAGATTTAAATTATAGAAGACTGTATTTATGAATTATTATAGCTAATGAATTGTGAATTTGAATTTTTATTAAGTTGTATTTGTGATTAATAAATGATAAATTTTATTTGTAAAAATAATTATTATTTTAATATTTTTTATGTACTAGTTACTAAGATAAATTATTTGATTACATTACATTTTGATCAAATTTAACATATTAGAGCTTTAAGTTATATTTTATAAATTAAAATAATATTAAAAAAAAATAGGATGATTCCTCTAAATCTGCAATCCGCCAATAGTTGGGTTGGTTTAGGAGTTTTGCACTACGCCCCACCCTGCTAAAAAATGCTTTTGTGGGTTTTGTTTTCTGTCTGGACAAATCTAATAAAGAGAAGGTAGGGTGAATAAGGGTAAATTATGTATTCTATAATCTATTTATAACCTTTTTGCAATTTGATATTTGGGGTACACCTCTTTGTAGTTTAAAATTTTAAACCTTTTAGTAATAATCTCATTCATTTATATCGCGAAAGTATAATATTTTTATCTTTTTATTAATTCGTAGAATTATTAAGTCTATCCTCAATACTGAAATTTTTTATTATATATCTAATTCTTTCTCCTATCTTTTTTTTTAAAATGATAGGATCGGGCGGTAGGACCGACATGTATGCTACTGAATAGGAGAGTATACGGTTCAAAAGCGTTCAACCACCCACCTAGTGAAGCACTTGAGAACCGGTAAAAAATTGAATAATCGTGTTGAACTGGTGCCAGTCCAACCTTCCGAACTGGTGCTTGGGAGTTTTTGAAGATAAAATAATTTTAGGTGTTGTATTGCAATTTTAAAAATTCATTCATGCCCTAAACTCTTGTCCAGCCTGTATGGAACTGTAAAAAAGTTGAGAAACTCAGGGTTCTCTCCTTTATGCCTCGCTATTTCCTCCAACATCCAATGAGTGCGCGATGTCCTTTTGGCTCCAGTGGGTAGAGTCTCTCCGTTTCCTCCAATGTGGCGACTCTTCATATTCTCTAACGCGGTGGCTCATCATTTCCTCGGCGCAATGACTTTTCTCTACACTATCCTGAAACCTTTCTTTAAAAGCCTACAATTTTGTGGTAGGTTGAGTAAAACATACAAGAAATTTACATTTTTATTTATATGAATCCCTGCACCGCCGACTTTGAAGCTTACTCCCCATGATCAAGACTTTTTTTTTTTTTTTTTTTGCGTAAAGAGATGTTGAAAAAGACATGCTCAACAATCGTGTTGATTAGATAAAGTTTGAATTTAGAAGCATAGTGGTGCTAATTTGAATGTCCTTTTAAACTAGGTATTTTTATGCTATTTATGAGGGTTGAAATTTGATGAACTTATTTTACATTTGATATTTGTATGACATTTAATGAACTTGGTTTAATATTTGATTGTGTAAGACTCTTGTTGTTTCACATTGATGTTTGTTATACTTGTAGTGAACTTAGCTTCACATTTAATATTTGTATGATATTTGGTGGTTTTATTTTAATATTATTGATATTTAATTTAGGTTGGTAAAATAGAACTTTAAGTTACAATATTAGATTTATGTTTATCTAATTTTTATATCAATTGTTTATATATATATATATAAATATATATGTGTGTGTGTTACAACGGAAAAACTATATGATATCTATGATTTGTATACTCCCTCCGTCCCAAATCAATTTGCACCCATGAGAGTGCATGTGGTTTATGAAAAATCTATTTTTTAAATAAAATATTGGTATATATATAAATATGTGTATAATTTTGTAAATGTGCACATAAATTGATATTTCTTTTTAATTTCAGTAGTGTGCAAATTAGTTTGAGAGGTAGATTTTTTTAATTATGGCATCATACTGATTCAATTGCTTTATTAACGGTTAAAAACACTAAGGTGTTTGGTTTCATGTCCGCTCCCGTTTTTTAAAATGTAGACTTTCTCACTTTAGGGAGTAGAATAAAGAATTGGGCTTAAAATAAACAACACAATTTACTTAGACTAACGCAAAAAATTAATTACAATTTATATTCTCTAAATGAAAGGAAATTTCATTCTCAACTCCAATACGGATAAAAATGCGCCAATTTTTTATCCACCATGTTAAATTATCTAGTTATTAGCTATGTTTTAGAAGAAGACATTGAAGCAGATAGCCTTAATTAGCGCTTTCGATTGGATCAAAATTCGAGCGGTCTATCCACTATTGAATCTGTTCAGTCGGTATGAGGTCTCAATTAGATAACATATAATTATACAAATATATATTTTATAAATAATTTTCTATATATTTTTCTTGTTCAAAAATATACTTTATGGACAATAGTGGCCAAATATACACCCTTGAGAAGGGAACCCACCCTAATATCAAAAAGTAAAGAAAACATAAAAGCCAAAGCCCATCATATGAAAAAAGGAATTAAAGTTTTTTTAGTCCTACAACTTATCACTAATTTGAATTTAGTTCACATGAATTACATATTTATATCATACCACACTTTATTAATTTAGCTCATACAACAATTAATTCACACCGTGGCATATTTTATTAAGTCTATGCCACCATTTAGTTTGCCTCCTACCACAATTAATTCAAATTGTATTATTAAGTTCGTACCACCATTAATTCACTCCATACCACACCTTATTTTGCATGTACCATATTTTATGTATTTATATTTAGCCCCTACAATGATTTTGAAGGCATACAATCACAATCTTTAAACTACGTATACATGTTAAACCCAGTAGTATTAGTAATTGAGAAGAAACATTTGATGAGAGTGAGAGAGGCGCAAACGTGAAAAATTAGAATAGAATAAGGGACAAATTAGAAAAGTGCGCAGAAAAAAGAAAAGTTGAATTGGAGAAATTTAAATACGTACGTGTATTATAAAATGATGGAGATAACAAAATTAAGAAAAAGAAAAAATTACAAAATGGTTAAAAATATGACACTAACTATAAATTGATTCTGTTCAAATATTTAATACGCTTCCGTGTAAAAAAATATTATCTGTGCAAATATTTTGAACTAATTTATCAATATTATAATCACTTTTTTTAACCTATGTACAAATGCCCAAAAAACCGAGGAATAATCTGTATAAATTAAAGAGAAATGAGAGGACTAGGGCTAGAGTTGATAAAAAATATAGTCTCTTGATTAAAAAAGTATAATTTCAATATTTGACAAAATAGAAACTTTTAAGTTGAAGTGGCTAAGAATAGAGTTTCCACAAAATATTATTGTTCACAATAATAGCCGCCTAGCCCTATATGAATTTCATGACATTTCCTCGTGGGACAAAAATAGTAATCACTCCACCAGTACATGCTACCTTATATGATCGTCCACAATATATAGTCCATTTTTTTAAAATAAAAATAATTATAATCATTTTTATATTTTATTCTAATATACTTACTTTTAGTCTTTTACATATCATTTCATATAAATACACTTATATTTACACATTATATCTTTTTTTTTAATAATCGTGCAAAGACAGGTAGTCTATTTATTGTGGACGGAGGGAGAGTTGCTATAATGGTAAAAAGTCCATCTATGGACATTTTTTTTTAATTTTTTAAAGCGCGATGACAAAGTATAATGTGTGTAATATATACATTAAAAATAAGATCTATGTGTTATAATTTTAATTTAACTAGAATTATGATTCGATTCGATCGAACTATTCAATTATTAACAATTTATATCGGATCACAAATCTTACTTTTTATGTGTATTGCACACATAATATTGACTCTGCCCCTAATACGTACCATATATAATTTCCACATTCAAAATGCATGAAGGCATCAATGATATCGCCAGGAGAAGAAAACATATACTTTATGAAACAAAATCTTTGAATAATCCAACTGATTGAGCCACTATTATATTTAATTTAAAAGAAAACCCTCCCCTCCTCCAAATTCTCCAAATTTGATTATAAAACAAACCACTCGTAAATTAGAAAAATCAACAACCATCACTCATCACATCACATGGATTCAGAAAACAGTTTGAGCATTCTAATTAGGCTTGGCAACGGGGCGAGGAATCCCCAAAAGAAACGGAGACGGGGATGGGAAAAAAATTCCCCGTAGGCGGAGACGGGCCGGGATTGTATTCCCCGCAGGACCCCGCATAATATATAATATAATATATAAGTATATATGTAATATAATATATAATATATTATATATATATATAATATACATATATATTTATATATATTATATTAACATATTATATATCATATAAGTATATTATATTTTATATATATATCATTCATATATATAAGTATATATGTATATATATATATATATAATTAATTAACCATTCATGTATATATAGAATGTATAATATATCAAATTAATGTATTTTATGCACTTTAAATTTTAATAATACTTTTAAATTTTATTTATTTAAAAAATTAATTATATTTGTTAAATATAAATTATTTAAAATTAAAAAAAATCACGGGGAACGGGGAATCCCCGCGGGGATGGGTTCCCCGGCGGGGCGGGAATGGGAATAGATTTTTCCCCGTGAAGTTCGCGGGAACGGGGACGGGGAATTCCCGCGACCGAGGGGATGGAGATTGGCCCCCGTCCCCGCCCCGCCCCGTTGACAAGCCTAATTCTAATGTTCCCATGCCGGGGCACATGGCCACATTTTCCCATACCTTGAATTAGCAATCAAAATTTCCTAGAGGAGATAATATCAATCAAAATTTATATATGCATAGTATTTTTTAATAAAAATAATTTAAAATGTAGTTTCGACCCAACTTCATCACAAAATTTTTTACTGAAAATGCTATGTTTTAAAATTCGATCGGGCTCCAACCAGGTTCCGACATTTCAAAAATAGTTATTAAATCCTTAGAAATTAAAAAGACAACATTAGTCATAAGATAAAAACTTATATAAAAAATTTCTACCGTAGAAAATTACTAAAAGTAGACTAAAAAATAATTGAATGGACGCGCATGCCCTTTAACTTTCGATTATGATTTCGCGGCTTAGCTTCCAGGATTATGATTCGCATAGTGGGTGTATGCATGGGTCTGTTGCTCTATTTTTTTTTAAATCATATAATATTTTTTAATTAATTTGTTAATTAAAGAAAAATCAAGTAATATTATATTAAAAATTTAAAATTTTTCTTTAAGACTGTATTACTATATGATCACATATATGTTACTGAAAGATAAAATTTGTGTTACTGTTATATTAAATGTTGCTATTTTATATATATTCATTTATTTTTATAGAATATATAATTTTTCATATAATATAAGAGTAAAATATATGTTACTATAAGAAAAATATTTGTTTTTCACAAATATTTATTTATTATTGTAGAAATAATTATATTTTAATATAATAACACATATAAAATTGTCAAAAATTTGTTATTATATGAAGCAATATACCTAGACTTCAAGATATAATGATAAAATTAAAAAATATATATTTATTCTTATAAAATTATATTTTATCCTTATAAAATTATATTTTATCCTTATAGTAACATGCATTTGTCCATATAGTAACACACATTTGCCCATATAGTAACACAAAATGAGGAGTGTGTTACAATTAGAACAAATGTATGTTACTATCATATAAAATGTTATTCTTTTTACATATATTCGTTTATTTTTATAGAATAAATATTTTTTATATAATATAAAGAGTAAATATGTGTTACTACAAGAATAAATATTAATTTTCACAAATATATTATTTATTTTTATAAAATTAATTATTTTCATATAATAACACATATAAAATGGTAAAAAGTGTATTACTACATGACTCAATATACCTAGATTTTTAAGGGAATGATGAATAAATGAAACACATATTTATTCTTATAAAAACTCATTTTGTCCTTAAAGTAACATATGTTTGCCCATATAATAACACAAAATGAGAAGTAAATGTGTGTTAAAATTAGAGTAAATGTATGTTACAATCATATAAAATATTTTCTTTTTTTTACATACATTCATTTATTTTTATAAAATAAATATTTTAATATAATATAAAGAATAAACTTGTAATAATATAAGAATAAATATTAGTTTATCACAAATGTATAATTTATTTTTATAGAAATAATTATTTTTTCATATAATAACACAAATAAAATAGTAAAAAATGTATTACTACATGATTAAATATATCTAGATTTTAAGGGGAAGATGAATAAATAAAAAACACATATTTATTATTATAAAAACTCATGTTATCCTTAAAGTAACACACATTTGCCCATATAGTAACACAAATTTGGAGCGAATTTGTGTTACAATTAGAGCAGATGTGTGTTACTGTAAAATCAAATTGTGTGTTACTATATTTACTTAAATTTTATCAAATCCATACATATTTTTCAAATAAATAAACTATAAAAAAAGATGAAAATTGAATTTTACCCAACTAAAAAGAAATATGACTAATCCCGTTAGAAGGGAAGAAGCCATTAGCGAAATCCCATGGTAGCGTAAAGGGAAGAAGCCATTAGAAAAAAGTATAGAAATAGAAGGGTGCGACCGTCTTTCTGTTCTAAATTTATTTTTAGAAATATTTCTACGGTAGAAATTTTTACGCAAGTGTAGCTCTAGTCATAATTATGTATCTTTTAAATTTTTTTCTAAGTTAAAGGAACCTAAAAAATCATTCCAATCCAACTCCGTCAAAAATATACTCCCTCCGTCCCAAAAGACATTGCATACTTTCTATTTTGATGTGTCCCACGAAAAGTTTGCACTTCTAAAAGTGGAAACTATTTATAAAACTCACTCTCACAATACACATATAATATTCATAAAAATGTATTTTTTATACATTTTTCTGAAACTGCGTGCCCAAAAGACTCCGCAATGTCTTCTGGGATGGAGGGAGTACTATTCAGAATAATAATAAATTTAGATTGATCTCTGACTTTTCAAAATACTAGTTATTTGATTAATAAAATTAAAAGATAACATCAATCAAGATTTTAAACATGCATAACATTTTTTAGGTAAAAATAACCTAAAAAATAGTTCCGACCCAACTCCGTCACAAAATATTAACTGAAAATGCTATTTTTTAAAAATCCAATCAGGTTCTGACCTTTCAAAAATACATATTTAATTATGACCTGATCAGGACTCTGACCGTTGAAAGATAATAAAAATTATAAAAACAACGTCAATCAAGTCATGCATCTTTAAAAATATTTTTTTTACAAACTAATATATTAATTTAGTGTAAAAAAGAAAATAGGAAAAGATTAGGGGTGACAAGAGAAATAAAATATAAAGAATGAGAATTGAGGGTTAATTGGTCAGTCATTTTTAAAAAATGTTAAAAAAGAACTTTTATAAATTTATGGACAAAAAAAAAAGTTTGTACATAAAAAAAAAAGGATAAAAAAGAGTTTGTCCTTTATTTTTTTAATAACCGTGCAAAAGGCAAGTGGTTTATTCATTGTGGATGGAGGAATAGTTGCTTTAAAGGTAAAAAGTCCATCTTTGAACATTTTTTTAATTTTTTAAAGTGCGATAACAAAGTATAATGTGTGTAATATACACGTTAAAAATAAGATCTATGGGTAATAATTTTAATTTAATTAGAATTATGATTCAATTCGAACTATTCAATTATTAACGATTTAAATTGGATCAGGAATCTTATTTTTTTGTGTGTGCTGCACACATAACATTGACTCTGCTCCTAATACGTAATTTACACATTCAAAATCCATGAAGGCATCAATGATATCGCCAGGAGAAGGAAACATATACTTTATGAGACAAAATCTTTGAATAATCCGACTGATTGAGCCCTTATTATATTCAATTTAAAAGAAAACCCTCCCCTCCTCCAAAATTGATTATAAAACTAACCACTCACAAATTAGAAAAATCATCAATTGATCACTCATCACATCACATGGATTCAGAAAACAGTTTGAGCATTCTAATGCTCCCATGGCTGGCTCATGGCCACATTTTCCCTTACCTTGAATTAGCAAAGAGAATCTCTAACAAGAAAAACTTCCACATACACATGTGCTCCACAGCCATCAATTTCACTTCAATCAACCAATTCATTGATGATAACTTATTGGGTGATTCCATTCAAGTGGTAGAGCTCCTTCTAGAACCTTCCCCTGAGCTCCCCCCACATTACCACACCACCAAGAACCTCCCAACACATCTGAAGCTGACTCTCCTTGAAGCCTTTCAGACAGCAAAATCCTGCCTCTCACACATAATCACCACCCTAAAACCCAACCTCATCATCTACGACATCTACCAACCTTGGCTCCCCGATCTCGCTTCTTCCTTCTCTGTTCCCGCCGTTCATTTCGCGCCTTTTGGAGCCGCCGCGCTGTCCTACGTCCATCATCACTACGTCGCTTGGAAGCACAACTTTCCTTTCCCCGAACTGCGTATTCAGGGCCATGCAAAGAAATCCGTGGACGAATTCATTGAGTATGCGCGTGCAAAGTTTTTCCACAAAGATGGAAACTTGATGTTCTTCATCAATTTCGACAAATCCTCTGAGATAGCTCTGATGAAGGCAAGCAGAGGGCTCGAGGGGAAGTACATAGACTACTTTTCATCGGTGCTTGATAAAAGAATCTTGTCCGTTGGTCCACTAGTTACAGCCGTTGATCAAAATGATCATGATGGAGACGCGGAGATACTGCAATGGTTAAGCAAGAAAGGTCAGCATTCAACGGTGTACATTTCATTTGGGAGTGAGTTCTACTTGTCTAAAGAAGAAATAGGGGAGATGGCAAAAGGGCTGGAGCTCAGCAGCGTTAACTTCATATGGGGCCTCAGATCACCTCCCGGTGAGGCGCCGAACTTCGCGGAAGAGGCGCTTCCGGGAGGGTTTCTGAACAGGGTAGGAAACAGGGGAATGGTGGTGTTCGGGTGGACCCCGCAGGCGAAGATATTGGGGCATAGTAGTACGGGTGCATTCATAAGTCACGGTGGATGGAGTTCTATAAACGAGAGTATGTATTATGGGGTTCCCATGATAGTGATGCCGGTGATAGTGGATGCCTACATCAATGCCGGGATGCTGGTGGATGCCGGTGCAGGTCTGGAGGTTTCGAGGAGGGGAGACGAGGTTGCGGAGGGGATAAAGAAGGTGGTGGTGGAGAAGAGTAGTGCAGAGGGGTTTAGGGAGAGAGTTGGAGAGTTGAGTGAGAAGATGAGGATGGAAGAGGAGGGAGAGATGGAGGTAGTAGCTGAGCAGCTGTGGCGGATTGCTTGCCTTCAAGAATAAATGGAGACCGATCATCTCTAGTGGCAAAAGGTTTTGTACTGAAATGCAAATTGGACAACTCTTATAAACTACATATAAATTTGGAAAAAATAAATGTTCAACAGGGATAATTGCGCCGCGCGCCAACCTGATTATGGTGATGGCTATATATATAGCTTCTGAATGCTGAGAATGGATTGCTGGTAATTTGGTAAAATTTTATGTATAAAATAAGTAAAATTAGTTGAATTGAGTGTAATGTGAGCCAAAAAAATGAAAAAAATAAAAATATTTTGTATAAATATTATGAGGTTGAAATTTATAAAAGGAATTTTTTTTTTTCATTTTTGAATTTGTAAATTTTTATTGAACGTCCTACAAGAAAAATCTACAATTTTTTAAAAAAATGGGAGAGTACATATTAATTTATATGTTTTTATTTGATGGTATGCGTACATTTTTGTCACTCTGAGGTACGGTCAGGTGATTGGTGTGGAATGTTCCATTTTAATATTGGCTGCAACTCTAGTAATGCATTAGATTGTATCCTTAAATTTAGTAACGGTTTTCAACTTCTACTAAAAAATATAGTAGCACTTATTTTTTAAAAAAATTGAGTTTTACTAATTTAAAAAATAAATGTTTCTACATTTTTAGTAGAAATTGAAAACAGGCACTTAGTACTATTTGTTGTTTTTCTTATTTATTTTTGTGGAAAGTTGCAATCTTTAAATAAAGTTCTTTTATATATATATATATATATATATATATATATATATATATTTTGGTTTTAATTAGTTTTACATTTTAAAACAAGGTTGCCTTTTAGTTAGAAAAAGTGCAAGGGTTGGAAGTTTATCTCTCCCTGGCCCAACTACCCATCTCTAGTTGAACAAAACTATAATATTTGCGGATTAAAAAACAGAAATTAATGCAATTATGAATTATAATATAATTCGTTTCACCTTTATTCGCCTGTTAAATTTAGCTATATATCCTAACATATATATTGGTACTGTGGACTAAGATCCGCCGCATTAATTATTAAAGGGAAAAATGCTTAAATAATCATACCCAAGAATAGTCTTAGGCCTCAATCCTCATTTGGGTAAATAGAAAAAATAAATAATTCAAGTTAAATTAGTTAAGATTATAATCTAGAGATTGTTATTTATGAGTTAAATTAAATAGTATGTTTGAATTGATGAATTAAAATTATTAATATATGATAATTTCATTTTGAATATTTGAATTATAGAATTAACAATAAAAAAAATATGCAATTGACAATTTTGTCCTCTATATCATAAATAAAAATAAAGTAAATTATGGTCTTTTTTTTCAATATAAGAGGAATGTTTCAGTAAAGATAAATACAATATATATTATCATACGTTTTTCCTAAGATAATATTATCTACTATTCATAAGATAAGTTGACATATCTCAGCATTGATTTGTAAATGGAGATCAACGTCCAGCCTAACAAAAACCGATCCTTCCTGGGCTATATGTAAGCATTGTACAGAATACCTGAATCACCAATACTCTTTAAAATATGGACATCTACATCAGTGCAATGGAGGAATTGATCGAAATCATGTGCACAAACAGTGGCTAGAATCTGAGAATGCCAAAATTGATAATTCAAACGATCCAATCAAATGGATAAAGTGAGGAACGGTTTTAAAAGAAGAGATTGAGAAGAATCCATAGCAAATCAAGAAAGAAAGAAAAAAAACAGAAATCAGTATGAATAGAAATCAACGAACAACAAAAATCAGTTTGAAGATAAATTCAAAACAGATCAAGAGAATGAGTGTAACCAACTCCAATGATACCATGTTAAACTCTCTCTAATTTGTATAATATTTGTGTTTATTTCACTCGAATGAATGAGAATGAAATTACAACTTTAAAAAAGAGATTGGTGAGCTACTAGAAGCATCTAACTACGAGCTGGCTAACAGTATTACTAACAACCTTTAGCTAGTAACTAACTAACGGATTATAAATTAAACTAATTGTTTGCATGGGCTTGCAAAGTTGCATGAGTGCATTGTTGTTGTGCATCGATGGATTCATATATACCTATTATAACAGTTTTATTTTAAAAAATAAGAGGGTGTTTGACTAATTAAATTTATTTTAAATATTATATAAGTTTTATATATTTTAAGTACCTTATAAGTTGTTGAAATGTTTGACTAATACAATTTATAAGTTCTTCAATAATTTATCATAATTTTTAAAACAAATTAATTTAAATAAAACAAATTATAATTTTTTATGTTGAGATACGGGAAGTAGAGTAGTGGCGGGATTTGGGGTGAGGCGGGTGGGTGGTGATGGAGGTACTGAAAAAAATAAATTAGGATATCTCAACTTATTTTTTACAGCTTATGAACTATCAGATATTTTATTATGTCAAATACTCTAAGGCCACTTATAAATTATTTTATAGTGTTTATAAACTCGGCCAAACATTCCCTAAATCTCATATTATAGTTATATTTTTTTACTTATTCATTGTGATAGTATGCATTAATAATTATTTCATCAAATAACATAATAAAATAATGGCATTACACGTATATTTATTCTTGTTTAGTAATTCTCTTATTTCATGTGAATTAAACATGTTTGTAAGACAAGTAAAACAATAGCGATAGGAAGTATTATGTGGTACGACTATTTTCCTTTGCTGGGATAGTGGTTTTCAGTCCACAATTACTCTCAAACCCCCCACCAATTATATATGCATCAGATAGATTCAGACAGGGGTGGTTCTATATATAGTATACGAAAATCGTTTCATACTACTACATTATATCGAAAATTTTGATATGTAAAATTTCATACCGCTATCGTATTAAAACTTTGGATATAAAATATATTTGTTATTGATACCATACCAAAATCTCGTTACACTTAATTTTTGAATGGTATTGGTGTATACCGGTCCATATCAAAAAAATTGGCATATCATCTCACACCAAATATTGAAATATATTTATTATTAAAAATATTGAAATATTAAAAAATACCGATTATTTTTCATACTATACTGAAAAACATATGATACGGTATCATATCATACTAAAAATTTTGGTACGCCGATATTTTTGATTCAATAGATGTTAGATATTTTACCCACCACTTGATCCATATGTAAATTAATGTTTAAATTATTGATGATCCATTATTTATTATAATTGACAAAGTGTGAAATCTGTATTAACTTCTTTATTTGTACTCCATTATTTTAATTTGAATAGGTCCCTGCTCGTAGGTGAGGAGCGTTGAGATTGCAAAGGACGACTTTTTGATTTGTTACATAAAAGTTGTTATCTTTCCTATAATACTCCGACATGGCGTAAAACATTTCACAATGTTATTCATAAAAGAAATCACAATTGTTTTAGAAGTGTACTTTTCCGTATAATAACATTACCTTTTGTGTTTCAAATAATCGTAGTGCATTGTTCATTGTTAGATCGAACCTCAAAATTAAATTTTGTGAATGATTTTTTCAATATTTATCATTATTATAATTAAAAACAGTAACCCTGTTTTACAAAAAATTCTGCTACTTTTTTAAACACGATTATAAAGAAGAAAAATGACCAGAATGTGTTGTAGACTATGATGTAGAGATTAACTTTGATGAGAGAAAATTTAATGAAATATATTCATTTTTTTAAAAAAAAATTGCAATATTTATAGAGATCATATCTCTTTTGTGGTGTGGAATTAACCTCTACATTATTTATATTTTTGGTTGAAATGATAAAATTATCTATCTATTTTAAACCATTAAAAAGAAAAAGTTTCTCAGAAATTCAATAAAGATTTTAGTAGTAATAATATCACTTCACCCTCACCATCAATTGCAGCTCCACGCGTTGACTTTCCAATTTGCCATCATTTTCCGCAGCAATATACAATTGAAAAACTCAATCCCAACTTGGCCTCAAATTCCACATTCTGACATACCAAACACGAATTCTATTGCAGATTCCTTGTTAATCAATCCTCATTAACTTGTTCTGCAATCCTCCATGGAAGCTGCCAAAGCAACCTGCTTTCTTTTCTCAGTCATCTTCCTTCCAAATTTTCTCTCTGCTTCATCCTCACAACTCTGTTCCTACTCCTCCTGCCGACGTGCGGAACCCACAATCCGATTCCCATTCCACCTCCAAAACCTCCAACCAAAGCCCTGCGGCTTCCCGGGCTTCGATCTCTCCTGTGACGCATTTAATCAAACACTTGTCAGGCTTCCCAATTCCGGCGAATTTACGGTGCAGAGGATAAGCTACGCCAGACAGAGCATATGGCTCAACGACCCCGGCAACTGCCTCCCCAGACGCCTCCTTCAATTGAACTTAACCGGCTCTCCCTTCACTGGCCTCGTCTACCAGGATTTCACCCTTTTTAATTGCACGTTTGATTACACAAGGTATAAATTCGACCCGATAGCGTGTTTGAGCGGGGAGAATTACACGGTCGTGGCTTCTTCTTCAGAAAGGGCGATCAGATTCATGGCGTCGATGTGCACGCTGGTGGCGACGGTGGCGGTGCCGGTTGAGTGGGATTTTTTTCAGCCGGTGTGGACGTCGGATCTGAGTGAGGATATCAGGCTCACGTGGGGCTCACCGCGCTGCCGGAAATGTGAGTCACGCGGCGGCTGGTGCGGGTACAAGACCATCAATAGTACGGAGATCGAGTGCAGGGAAGCCGGTCACCACGGTAACTCTTCTCCTACCACAACTTATGTTTTCACGCCCAAAGACTCTTCTTACAACCTGCAATTTCATCATATCTTAACCTTATAAGAAAAATTAATTAATTTATATTCACTCTATCCCACTATAAATTGCTCATTTTCGTTCGTCCCACAGTCCCACTATATGTTACTCATTTATTTTTTTACCTTTTTAGAAAATTACTATTCACTTCTCTATTATTATTTTCAATACTTTTTACATTTTTTTATTATTTTTTCACTTTTTCTCATCACATTATCTGTACTATATTAATATTTTTATACACTTCTTAATACTCGTGTCCAAAAAATATGGACAATTTATAAAGGAATGGAGGGAGTATTTCTTTCCATTTCTAATTAATTTATATTTCTTTCATTTCTAAACTTTTCTTTTTGAAATATCCACGAGGTAAAAAAAAATTCACTCAAATTCAACTCTCACAATATTTTTATATTTACATTAAATATTATAATTTTTTAACTTTTTTAACACGTTGTACTTTATTCAACCAACCTATTTATTTTATACATAAAATTTTATAAAATTATCTTTTAAAATACTACTTCTACCATTTTTTTTTAATATACTTGTTCTTTCATCCTTGTAAGTTATTTATTGTAGAATGTGGGAATATTAATTTCCTAAGCTCCTCATATAATTTACTCCTTTCAAAATAAATTAATATACATATTTAATCCACTAAATTTATTATAAACTTAAATTTACATTAATTCTTTTTCAAGATAATAGTTATGTATACGTGTGTACATGACAATGATATCTGCAAAAATAAAATTAATGTAAATTCGAGTTAACTTAAATTTTATCTATTTTCTATAAGATGTAATATCGTCTAATATATTAAAAATTGATTTGAAGAATTTTCAATTATTATAAATACTTAAATTTTATATTTTTTTGTAGACCAGAACGTATAAAAATCTTACGAGTGAGACTATAACAAACAAAATCAAAGCTCATCACATTGTCAATATTTTGTAAGTTTCAATGTGGAGAACTATTTATATAACGAATATAAACATAGAGGGGATTCAGTAATTTCAAAATATGGATACTTATGGTGAATAGACCACATTCTCACCAAATAAATTTAAGTGTTTATTTTACAATTTAGAATAGTTGCAATGTATACATATATATATACGTATGTATTATTTAAGGGTTTTTTTTTTTTTTTTTTGGCTAAAGTAAAATGGACTATTTGGCACGAGTCACTACACGAGAGGCTAAGATGAAAAACTCTTATAAATCGTTTGGTTTAAAATTAAAAAGGTAATAGTATTTTTACATTTCATTAAAATTTATCCGTGTTTATTTTTTATTTTATTTTTAAACAATTTTGTCCGTGTTTATTGAAATCTAAGGCTTTATTTGGATGAATGAATTTGAAAATGAATGGATTTAAAAAAAAAATACATGCAAAAATGCATATATTTCAAACCACGAATTGCAAAGAGATGGGAGAAAAGGGAAAAAGTAGAGAAAATATAGAGATGAAAGGGTATAGAGGAGGGATTTCACAAATGACATGGTTTTGATGAGGATTTAGAATTCCTCTATTTTAAACATAAACTTAAATTTAAGTATTTATAAATTCACTTAGATTACTTGAAAAGAGTGATTATTTGTGTGATTAAACTACTTTATCAGAAGTCAATGACAATGACCTTCTGATTATCTGGTGGGATAAGCTTAGACTATGTCTAATTTCTAACTATGGAGGTGAGGTGACATTTCTATTTTTTTTTTTTTAAGATCCTTTGTCAATTTATCTTTAAATATATACTTAATTATTACTATGACGAAACTAAAGGGGCTATGTCTTAATTACATGACGTTGGATCGATATTCTTGGAGAAATTTAATTTTACTAATGAGTACTTATTATATGTATATTTATAAGATATAATTTTAAATTGATATATTTTACAGCATTATTTTAAAAATTAGTATAAAATTTTTGCATAATAAAATAAATAAATACTTAAACATAAAAATTATATGAGACGGTCTTATATAAAACTTTGTTTAAAAATAAATTTCTAAATGCATGTTTAAATTACGTCTTTATTTTACAAATTCTTGAAACATTTTAACATATTAATTCATTTCAAAAATCGAGATGTACACTCATTCCATCTAAAATTAAAGAAAGAAAAAGACATGAGCCTATACTACAAATTTATCTAAGTCTTGAATATGACTACAGCAATGAACCCAATAGAAAATAGTGGAAACAGTCGGAAAGAAGAAAAGATTGAGAAAAAAAAAGGGAAAGGAAATCATTTCATCTATATTATATTTGTATTTGTAGGTGGGAATGGGTGCCTGGGGTGGGGTGGTTTTTGCACTTACGTTTTCTAGACAACAACTTTATTAAACTATGTTAGACTCATCCTTATTCAATATTTTCATTATACTGCAGTTTTAATGATTTTTTAATAAAATTAAATAATTTTATTAAAAATAATTATTTATTTTAATAAAGATAATTATATTTTTTACTAAAATTAATTGATATCGAACAAAAATACAATTGAAAAGTTTAGTGCCGAGAGCTTACTCATTATCTTGCATTACATTATTGCATTCAATAATTTCATGGGAGCTATTTTTTTCAATTGACAATCAGTTGTCTAAGTCTAAATTTAATTATTTATCTAAGGTTAAATTTATTTTAATTATTTATCTATTTATACGACAAAACAAAATTTTCAATTATAAATTATGTCAAGAGTATTTTATGAATTAGTATGGAGAGTGTACCAAATTTTATGATTATTTATATTAAAAGATAATTAATTTTAAATTTATTATTGTTGAATTCTATCGAATAAAACACAATTTTTTAATTGAAAAATGATCTTATAATTGAATTTTGTATTTTAAGTTATCAACCCATCATATATTTTAATTTTGGCTCCACTCTTGCATCGGCTTACAAATGAATGTTGCAGGGCTGCCAAAGGGTGCGCGATACGCCATAATAGTGGGTGCAGGGTTGCCATCATTCCTCTGCCTATTGGGCTTCGCCTTTTACTTCTGCAGCCGCCTTAGAAGCTTTGGCAGGCGGCGCCACCCCATCATGGACTTTCCGGTGGTGTCACCGCAGTCCAGCGTCACGGTATCAGGCCTGGACGGGCCGACCATCGAGTCATACCCGAAAACAATCCTAGGTGAGAGCTGCCGGTTGCCTAAGCCTGATGACAGCATTTGCCCAATCTGTTTATGTGAATACATGGCAAAAGAGACTCTGAGAACCATACCGGAGTGTCAGCATTGCTTCCACGCCGACTGTATAGACGAGTGGCTCCGCCTTAACTCATCCTGCCCCGTTTGTAGGAATTCTCCCAAATCCTCACCTCTTGTACATCCTTCTTGACTCCTTTTTTTTTTTTTGGTCATTTTAAGTGTTTATTCTCATGCAAGCCATGCAGTTTACGTAGGAGGATACAACAAACAAACCATTGTATGAACAGAATTGGTTGGATATTAATTGAATATTCACCCAACTTTTTAACCAATTTTAGTTTCGGTTTCTACTATTCGTTCAGATGAATGAATTATTAAATCATAGAAGATGAGATTTGAAAAATAAAAGGGACTTAGACCATGCAAATTAAGATAAAATAAAGTCGAGGCAACAGTTGGACTATTCCTCGAAATTGGTCAGGAATCGTCTCTAAATACAACTTTCAACTTAACGATCGTAGCACACCGTATGAATTTCAAAGCCAGTCTTAACTAACTACCATAGTTGCATATCAAAGTCTCATTTGTTTGAAATGTTATGTTTGTGGTAATTAAAAAGCTCTAAATCAAATGGTCGGAAACACAGAATGGGAATAATCAAAAAGCCTACAAGCTACTAAATTAGCACACATTTCGATTTACAAGTTTTACATTTAAGAAAGACAAACTCATACTCAAATAGTACTCATACTAGATGAGCTGCTAAAGAAGCTTAGATTTCTTGGAATCACTTGAGCTTGTGTTCAGGGGGTTCGAACCAGCAAAAGGATTTGGCGGCATGACGGGCATGTTTTCTCCTTCGAGCATCTGAATCACAACTTTCGTAGACGGCCTATCAGCAGGATACCACTGAATACACCAAAGTCCCACAATTATTAATCTTTTCACTACATCATTTTCCTCCTCTCTCTCAATTTGGATTGCCAAATCTTCCCCTTTTTCAAGCTGATTATACATCCATTCAGGGAAGTAAACTTCACTATCATCTTGTGCTCCGATGTCGAACTTCTTCCTTCCACCAACCATATCAAGCAACAACATCCCATAGCTATAAATATCCGATTTATACGACACTTTCCCAAAGTTCCTAGAGAAAACCTCGGGTGCAATATAGCCTATCGTCCCTCTAGCAGCAGTCATGGTTACAACACTCTGCTCCTTGGAGCAGAGCTTTGCTAGTCCAAAATCAGCCACTTTTGGGCTCAGATTATTGTCTAGCAAAATGTTATGAGGTTTAATATCAAAATGAAGGATCCTTTGATTACAACCTTGGTGAAGATAGTCAAGCCCTTTAGCTATACCCGATGCAACTTCGAGCAGTTTCTCCCAACCGAGTGTTTTGCTCTGTTTACCAGATGAAATATACTTTTCGAGTGAATCATTTTCCAAGAACTCGTACACTAAAGCCCGTCTGTACCCATCTGCACAGTACCCAACTAAACGGACCACATTCACGTGGTGGATTTTGCCAATTGTTCCTACTTCATTGATGAACTCCTCCCCGTTTCCTTTCATGTTATTTAGGAGCTTAACAGCCACAGGAATTTCAGTAGACAGCTTCCCTTTGTATACTGTCCCATAACCTCCTTGACCCAGTTTGTGCTTAAAGCCATCTGTTATTCTCTTAACATCTGAGTAAGTGTATCTTGTTGGCCTAAGAGCTTTATAATCTTCCAGAAACTGATCAATTCTCCGTTGCTTCTTTTGCTTCCTCTTCTTGGCAGTGTAGACGTACAAGAGCGAAGCGAACACTAGCGCCACCACAAAAACACCGACTATTACAATGGCTATAACCACGTTCTTTGAAACACCTGTAACAAAGAGAAGTTGGTCTTACTTAAACTATTTCACCCAACAAATGTTCTCTAAGTATCAATTTGTTGTATAATAATTAATACTTTTGAATGAAACAATTAATGTGTTTTGTTGAAATGACAAACACCATTAAAAATTACACATAAACAATGCAAATCAATTGCAAGAAAAACTAATGTACATGTACTTTGAGAACAAGAAAGCAGCAGAGTTTGTGAGGTCATGTGTCATTAACATTGATATTTGGCTGCCTCCCAGATCAAAATGATTTCAATTTATGAAAATGTTTAACTATTGATGAACTGGAGCAGTATAATGTACTACTACACAAAAGAAAAGGGCCTAATTGAAGTGTTGAAATCAAAAGAATGTGAGGGATACCTTTTTTCTTCTGTTGAGCTTCTGGTTCGTTGGGTTTGACTATGGGGATGTCGAAGCATTCTGTTCCATTATTCCTCCACCCACAATACTTCCCATTTGCTTCGCAATTCCCACAAGAAGGTTCCGACCAATGCAACTGAGTGTCATCAAATGAAGGCTCTCTCGGCCCGATTAGAATCGCCATTGCAATATCAGAAATATTGTACATCTTCGCACAGTTGGACATAGGGAAATCTGTGACAGTATAAGACGATCTATACGCATAGACTTGGAAAGCCCCTCGTTGAAGACAAGGGATCGGGCCTGAAGACTGAGCTAGGGAGTCGGGCTTTCTGGAGCAATTGAAAAGCGTGTATCCCATGGATGACGGGTCGTAGCTGAATCTATAATGCAATTCGAAAGGAGAGGGAGAAGGGCTGACGTCAGGAACCCGGGTCGGAAGGCATGACCCGTTGACCACATCGACCCCAATCACTTGCGTGCTGTAGTCGATATTTCTTACAGTAGCTTTTGCTGAAATTGGGAGGACAACATTTCGGGCCGAGGCCCAGATTGGGAACTGGAACTCAAATTCCGTGACGTTGTTGCGGTTGCACGAAAGGTCGAACCCCGGGTAGCCGCAGCGTTCGGGCTGGCGGCCTTTTAGACGGAAAGGGAAGCGGACAATCGGGCCCGACGGGCTGCAGCTTGTGGGCCCGCACTCATCTTGCGCTAATGCGAGTTCCTGAAAGCCCACAGAGCAAATCAAGAAAATCAAGAATTTAATCACGCTGTAAGTGCTGAGTGAAGCTTGATTATGCATTTCTTCCCGTACATAAGTCTAAATACTCGCATAAAACCAGATTATTATGCAATAAAAGAGAGAGAAACATTGGTTGATTATGAATTGGCACTTGGTGGGACTCGTTCTTGTGTTTAGTTTGAAAGATTGAAAAAGAGAGCACATGGGACGCGTAAACTTTATCCAAAGATGGAAGATAAACAGGGGTTGGGTAGGTATAGTCATTATGTAGGGAGAGAAGCCAAATGTTGACTTTCAACTTTAGAAGTAGGAACCATTTCTTTATTTCCAGTTATGCACCACAACCCATGTTAGTTCTCAACTAGCAAACTCAAGAAAATCAAATCAAATTGAAGAATTTTAGAGAAAAGATCGTATTCATGTTATCCTTCTTCCATCCCTTATGATTCAATTTATTTAAAAAAAATATACATATCAACTAAAACATATCTAGTGCAAGAAATCAACTACCATTTTTACACCATAAAGCTGATTGACCCCAACATAAACAGGGGAAATCTGTCTTGTTGTCCACTTTATTCCAATTATTATTATGATTGGGATAACGCCATTTCTAATTCTTACTTTGATATGAATACACGGGTGGCGTTTATCCACTGTCTGCATCCTGTGAATTCTTCCAAGTATGTGCGAGCTGATTTTTGTGGTAACATGAGCAGCATTTTCGTAAATTAGTCTGAAATTCATAGTTATGTTATTACTGGAGAGAGGATGTCATTATCGGATTTGGAAGATTCTTGTTCAGTTGATAGGGTGGTTTTGGCCACTCGTTAAATAGCTCTTTGGCAAGCATTTATGATGCTATGGCTAAAGGGGGTTTGAGTTTACTGGTTTCGTGCTCACTGTGTAGAATGTGATAGCTTGGATATTATGCAGCTTGGAGGGGAATAAAATCAGTTGCAACGAATATTGCAGTAAGAGCACCCGGAATACAGAACGTAGTTTTAAATGTAAATTTATCTCATTTGAATTTAAATGATTTTCCTAATGTTTGATCAACATATGCTCTACCTTTGCCTGCAAACTTTGTTATAACTGAAGTAGTTCTTGTCTTAAAATTTTATAAAATGGCAAAATAATTGAAGGCAAAATCTTCATATTGATGCCTATAACCATTCCTGCATTTTTACTAGTTAAAATGGCAAAATAATTGAAGGCAAAATCTTCATATTGATGCCTATAACCATTCCAGCATTTTTACTAGTTTACATAAATTTTTATGTCTGCGTGTTTTGATGACTACTTTACTAATGCAGGAATTAAAATACTGTGAATGATTTGGTAAATTGAACATATCTTAAAACTAGGCCATACCTTAAAAAAATTGATTACATTGTTCACTGAAGCATTAATTTTGCTTGCTAAACTAAATGAAATAGGCAAGTTATTTTAGACCCCTTTGCAATAAACTTGGACTAGATTTGGTGGGGTGCGCCAGGCCCTTGCAGTAGTGCAACACATGGGCGACGCGCGAAGGCCCAGACAGCAAGCTGCCTTGGTGGGCCTTCCCCCTTAAAAAATTAATTTAATATCGTGTGGTCCAATGAACCACATATCAGATATTAAACTGATAAGAACAGATACTACACTTGATCTTAGCCAAAAGGCCGAGAAAGGTATGAGTCTAAAATTCCACAGCCCTTCAGTTTTATACTCTATTTTCTCTGCTGAGTTTCTTGTCATAGCCGATGTGGGATAGTAGGCGCAAGTTAATCTCTTTTCTTCTCCTGCACTTAAATTAAAGCATCCTCTGCTCTAATCCACGCAACTAAAACCATTACTAACCAAATGGAAAATTGATTGAAAACATATTATAAAAAATGATCATGAATATAAAAAGTTCTGCTCTATTATCGCTTGGATATATACAATCCAAAGCAGATACCTTTTGATTCTCATATAATTTTTTTTTTTTACAAGGATTCTCATATAATTGAAACAATAATTGTTTGGTAGCTCTTGCATATGTTTGCTATCTTATACTTGCAAGTTCGTGTTCAATGCTTATTGACTTACTGGTTAAACATTTTTAGACTCATTTTGTTGTAAAAGATCTCGGCTCTTTTTCTTAATTTCATAGGACTTGAAGTGGTTAGGCGCAATGAAGGGTGTTCCTATCTCAACACAAGTATATTGTTGATTTTTTTCAGCGATATCATATGGACGAGCTAACCAAGCAACCCCAAGAGTATCCCTACATTTGGTAGTGTTGAACATACTGAGTATCGAAGTGCCCTTGGTGGGCTTTAATTAGAGGTGTTCAAAAAAATCGGAACCGGCGGTTCGGCGGTTCCGAACCTTTGAACCGGACCGTAATCGCTATACAGACGGGCCGGTTACGGTTCAAATGTAAAAAAATCGGCGGTTCGGGCGGTTCGGGCGGTTCACGGTTAACCGGCGGTTCATGGTTAACCTCCGGTTCACGATTACCCGGCGGTTCACGGTTCGAACCGCCCGAACTGCCAGTTTTGGCGGGTTTTTTTTTTAATTTCAAATTTTTGAATTTTGATCAGACGGTGGAAATTTAGTGTCCGTTACAAATCGACGGACCAGATTAAAGGGAGCGTTTGTTGAACCGCCGAACCGGCGGTTTTTGTTTTTTTTTTTTTTTTTTGCCTATAAATAGGGGAGTTGATCAACTATTTTTTCCCCACATCAATTCTCTCAATTTCTCAATTCTCAAGCCCTCAAGTCTCAACTCAATATAGTAGTATTATTAGCATTATTTATATTTTTTCTTAAATTGCTACTAGTACTAGTTACTAGTTAGTAATTTGTAGTCTTCTCTTTTAATACTCTCAAATTAGTAGCATCTATTCTATTCCTCTTCTCTCTCGAATTTTTAGTTTTTAGTTATATTATTGTTTAGTAATATTATTAGTATTTTTTTTACAATTACTACTAGTACAAGTTGCTAGTTAGTAATTAGTAATATTATTTACTACTACTAAGTAGTATATACACTACTTTTAGTCTTCTTAATTTACTACTAGTACTAGTTACTAGTTAGTAATTAGTAATTATTATTTACTACTAGTAATTATTATTTTTAATTTAAGTTATATTATTATTAGTATTATTTGCATATTTTTTAAATTACTAGTATTACTCTCTCAAATTAGTCACTCTCTTACTCTTACTTATATTATTTGTTAGTTACATCATTATCATTATTATTATTATTATTATTATTATTATTATTATTATTATTATTATTATTATTATTATTATTATTA
>JAPKLY010000355.1:438917-456094 GCA_026898435.1 Prunella vulgaris | reverse complement strand
TATTATTATTATTATTATTATTATTATTATTATTATTATTATTATTACTTCTGCTCTTCTAGTTCTACTACAAAAATCTCTAAAAAAAAAAGGCAAGTCGATTTTTTTCAAGGGGCAAAGGCAAAGGCAAAGCTACCGGTTCAAGTTCGGTTCCCTCGGCTCCACCACAACCAACGTGGAATTTATAAGATCCTATTGAAGATGCACTTGGTCCCGGTTTTGAAGATATCTTATACGATGATGACGTTAGAGAGATGCCACCACCACAACCACGAGGTCCACGTCCACGACCTACACAAGAAAGTGAAGGTGATGGTCCAACTCCAAGTGATGCAACGGCGCCACCACCAACATCTAAATCATCAACACAACAAAAGGTCTTAACGTCCGAGATATTTACTTGTCACTTTAGAAAGGTAATCGATGAGCATGATGATCGAAAAGCTTTGGCGTATTGCAATTATTGCAATGTGGTTTACAAATACACAAAAGGAGGAGGATATGGAACATTACAACGACATATGAACACTTTCCATTCGGAAAAACTTGGAATGACTTTAAGCCAAACACAACTACGAGGATTTACCGGGTCCTCATCCGACGGTGTAGTTCAAGGTGAGGTACGTAATTCTTTTTCTCTATTTCATTTTGATCAAATGACTTATAGAAAATATATGGCTAAATTGGTATGTGTTCAACATCTTCCCTTTAGTCATCCCGAAGGTTTTATGTTTAATCAAATGGTTCGATTGGGTCTTCAACCGGCTGCAAAAAATATTTCACGCACTCGTGATATTGCTAAAGTTGTTGGTGAATATAAATATGCTTTGAACACCTCTAGTATGAATTGGGAGTTGGTGTTCTTGCATGCGTGTTTGAGATTTGAATAAGAGGGCACATGGAGACGCGTATGGAAGCTAAACAGGGGTAGGGTTGGAATAGTCATTATGCCAATGTTGACTTTCAAAGAGCACTTCATTCAGCAACTTGGATCATTCATCTGCTACTTGCAACGACAATCATATCAACAATCAAATATATTCTTTGGGATGATAGGCTCCTAGTAATATTGGGACTTCAATCCAACTTTAAAGTTCTTTTGTAAGATTAACAAAATATTTTATTATACTTAAAATAATACAACAATTATATATATGGGCCAACCACGATTAAGTTCACTTTACAAAAGCTAAAACTATGCTGATAGGTTTGATAATTTCATTTAGGGGTGATTGGTAGCTTATATGAAATTAGTATGTAGAGGTGAGATAATTATTATGAGTATTAAATTAGTATGAGAAAATGAGATAAATATTTTATTATAAGTAATTCGTAGGATGTATTAAAATGTGTATTATTGTAATATGTTGATTGGTAGAGTATATTACTTCATAGGATAAAATGTAAAAATACAATTTTACCCTTTAAAAAATAAATTTTTGGAAGAATGGACGTGAGGAAGACGAGGGTACTTTGGGTTGATTTTAACACTGTACAGGTCATATAATTTTAGTAAGAGGTGAGAGCCGAGAGGTGGTATAACTAATTCAAAAGACTACAGTGAACTTTACAAAAATAAGATCGGGTCAATGTATTACATGCGGGTTCATTCTGACACATTATTTAATTTTACATTTGTACCATTGAACATACGCGTGTACAATTGAATAGGTTATTGTACTATATATGTTACTTTTAAATGGATGCACATTTACTGCACGGTCAAAAAGTACAATGACGTGACTTATGCTACTGTTGACACTTGACATTTTACTGTAGCAATCACATAATAATTATTTTGATTTATTTTCAATTTTTTTGTTTACATGATTTCCGGCGATTTGTACTTTGTGTATGTACTATTGAACCAATTAATGTACTTTAGTTGTTAATGTTTACTATTTTTTGAATTTTTCAGCCGGCTTCTTTTCCAACGAGGCACATCTATATTATCATCTGTATTGTATCGATTTTTATGTTACTGTAGTATTTCTTATTGTACTAATATTTTTGTATTTGTAGTATTGAATAAATTCCACATTAACAAACAAACAAGACAATAATCATCAATATTAACAAAAAATTAACCAAAAGAAGAGATTCATACTAAAGAAATTAGAAGAAAAAAATACTACAAATATGTAAAAAAAAAATATAGAAAAAGTGGCCAAAAATACACCCAGATTCAAGGTCATTCAAAAAATTCACGTACATTCTGAGAATAATATGTACAATATTCTTGTAAAGTGTAAACAACTAGAAACAAAAATTAGAAATACACTACAAAATACACACAGCTAATGCATTGATATCAAAAAAAGAATAAGTATCACAAATTAAAATCAAAGAGAGCCTCCAACTCTTATCCTGCTCTTCATATTTTTCAGCTATGTAAATCGAAATTCTAAACAATATGAATGTAATTAAAAATAAAAAATTATTTCCGTTAAGACATTCTTTCCTTTTCTTCTTGTTGTGTGATAAAAAAAATATAGAGAATTGTTTTAGATTTCATAATAACATATGAGTGACACACACTAAAACTTATCAATAAACTAGATTGCAATTGAATAGTTATTGACCCAACCCCATCCATGGTCCGTGCTCGTAGGTGTTTCTTGGCAATGGCATCCATAAAAGGAAAAGTCTAAACGCCAACTTGGTGGAGTACCAATTCTTCATTTCCACCAATCCCCACCAGAGCCAGACCATAGTGCTCAACTAGCAACCTCCCAAAGCAAATAAAATCAAGTATATATATATAAACACTCTTGCAAATACATCTTATCCCCCAAACATTCATTAAAAAAATACTGTTTTCTACCTAAATATGTCTAAAGGGAGAGTCTTGTTTCCAATTCCGAAAATCTTGATTCTCCTATCTTTCTTTATAGCCTACTCCGCAGCCCACAACCACAACTCTTGTTCTTCTTCATCCTGTGGAAGTATCAGAATAAGCTACCCTTATAGATTGAAAACTGACCCCAAATCTTGCGGTTTCAACAGGCCTAATTTCGAGCTAGAGTGCCGCAGCAATCAGACCCTTGTCACCGTAAGTTCAAAAACATATCTTGTGCTGGAAATCGACTACGATTTCTACACCATAAAGCTGATTGACCCCAACATAAACAGGGCAAATCTGTCTTCTTGCCCACTTTATTCCAATTACTATGAAGACTGGGATTACACCCTTTCTTTATCTTACTACGACTTGAATGCACGGGTAACCTTTATCCACTGTCTGAATCCTGTGAATTCTTCCAAGTATATTCCAGCTCCTTTTTGTGGTAACAGCAGCAGCATTTCCACAAACTCGTCCCGAGTTCATAGTTATGTTATCACCGGAGAGAGAATGGTGTCGTCGGAATTGGATGGTTTGGAGGATTCTTGCACAATTGATCGGGTGGCTTTGGCCACCCCTGTAGAGCTTGTGTGGAATAACTCATTGGCAGGCATTTATGATGCTATGGCGAACGGGTTTGAGTTTACGTGGTTTCGTGCTCACTGCGTAGACTGTATTAGATCCAATGGACATTGCAGCTTGAAAGGGAATAAAATCAGTTGCAAAAGATATTGCAGTGAGAGCACCCCAGTTTCTGAACGTAGTTTTAAATGTAAGTTTATATCGTTTGGATTTTCCTAATGTTTGATCAAACTATTCATATAGAATCTGTTGAAGCTGAAGTAGTTTGTTGGTAAAAAATTAATTGGCAAAATGATTGAATGCCTAAAAGTATCCTGCAATTTAGTTATTCGTTTACTCCGATTTTTGGTTCTAGTGAGCTGACATTGCTTTTTCACTCGAATAATGCAGGTCAATTGGAATATTGGGGATGTGAGTACTTAAATCTGTGAGCTTTTCCTTTGAAGTTTAAAATATGCTTACTCAATTCTAATTTCATATTCTGCTATTTTTTTAACAGTTATTTCTGGAGCCTACTCAACAGTTTCGCTAGGTAAGATTTAGAACCTTGTTATTTCCAGTATGAAGATGATGATTTATCCATTGAGTGCAGATTGCTTCAGAAGTTATTCTTGATTGGCTCTCACCAATGATTTTGTTTCTGAGTTCACCAAATTGTACTTGTTTATCAAATGAATCTTTCTGTGATCCAATTTTTTTAATGTTTGTAAACTGCTTGTTTTTGGATAATGCTAAACTGCATTTTCTGATGCTATGATGCTTTAAACTGACGATGATTACGCTCGTGATTATACAGCTGGGCTGGTGGCTCTGAAATTCGTATTGGGGCTCCCATTGCTGGTTGCACTTGTGGTTTACCAATGGAGAAGAAGGTATTCGGCAACGGATGAACCCTCTCGTTTAGCACTTGAAAGTGAAGCTGAATTGCAGATGCCTCCAAAGCCTTCTGGACCTCCACATGAGATAGCAGATGATCATGGAATAAGTTCAGCTCCATCAGTATAACTTTTCATTGTGTATATTGTGTCAATCATTTTGTGTCCTTAAATTTAAGCAATATTTATGTCTTGCCACTTTGGTTGAATGTACAAAGTGTAAAGTGTCATTTATTATTTTATGATATTGTACATATTTTGTATAGTGATAGTATCAAAACATGACAAGCTGTGGGAAATTGTATTTTTTGGGAACTATAATGTACATTACAGTGCACTCTTCAAAAAACTCAAGTCTTCAAACAAGTTTGCCCCCAAAAAGAGAATAGTTGATGCCAACTTCAATAGATAGCATTTGAATTAAGTTAGTCTAGCTATGGTGGGGTGCGCCAGGTCCATGCAATAATGTAACTCATGGGCAATACGCGAAAGCCGAGAAAGATATGGTCTTTCCCCCTTAAAAATGGGCAATGCAAGCTACCTTAATGGTCTTTCCCCCTTAAAAAATAAATTTAATATCGTGTGGACACATTGTCCACATATCAGATACTAAACTAATAAGAACAGATACTACACTTGATCTTAGCCAAAAGGCCGAGAAAGATATGACTTCTCCAGTCCGCAGCCCTTCATTTTTATACTCCATTTTCCTGCTGAGTGATCTTGTGATACCTGATGTCGGATAGAAGGCGTAAATCAATGTAAATCCCTCTGCTTTTCTGACATTCAAAGCATCCTAACTTAAAAACCGTATCTAACCTAATAGAGAAGAGCAAACTTAGACTGTAAACAAGTTATGAATATAAGAAATCCTAAAGATATAAACATTACTTGCAATAATTGGTGTATGTCTCTACCAGCAAAATATCAATATCTGTTAAGTCCTTGCTAATCCTAAAAAGACACATAGGTACCACCATGTTGAGGTTGTTGAAAGCATTCTGTTTCTTGTTCATTTCTGAACCTGCAATACTTGCAGTTTCCACAAGACGGCCTGCTCCAAATCAGATAAAAATGACTCCCAGATTCATCGTCTCCCCCATTAAACGCAAGATCTAGTTCATGTGAAATGTATGGACATCCTATAATAAGATGAGCACGTATTAAGAGATATCCCACATCGGTAGTGAGTGTGGTCTTGGGTGGGTTTATAAGTCTGGACAATCCTCTCACTTATAACCTGGTTTTAAGTGTAGAGTTAGGCCTTCATACATGGTATCAGAGTCACTTCTCTACTCGATGTGTGGATCCACCTGTGGAACCACGTGTCGAGCCTGATGAGTCTCTTACGTGAGGGAGGGTATTAAGAGATATCCCACATCGGTAGTGAGTGTGGTCTTGGGTGGCTTTATAAGCCTGGACAATCCTCTCACTTATAACCTGGTTTTAAGTGTAGAGTTAGGTCTTCATACAGCACGGACCAAGGTTGTGGCCTCACTGCTCGAAGGAAAAGGAATAACTTGATATTTACGGTACTAAGGCAACGAACTGCCTCATAATTCCGCCATGTTTCGAACGACTAAACAAAGGGAACCGGACGAGGAACCAAAAGATTCACATCTTGCAGGCACTCATCTTTCCAAACCTAACATTTATGACAATCTGAGCTGCTTTGTTTTTTACTTTTTATTCTTCAATCTGAGCTGCTTTGTTTTTACTTCTTATTCATCTTCAACCTAAGCTGCTTTGTATTTACTTATTCATCTTCAATCTGAGCTGCTTTGTTTTTACTTTTTATACATCTTCCTCTCAACAAACTTCTTGTGCATCAAAATTCCTGTGTGCAAAGTGGAACAAGTAAATATGCAATGATTTTATGCCATTTCTCCCAACTTGTATTGACCAGTTCCAAACGCGTTAAAAGGATATGGGCTGGTCTCTTTTTTTATAAATATTATTTTGACCAAAGCACTAAGCATTATACATAAGATCATACATATACAAACTCTTCCTTCTTCTATCCCTCAAGATTAATTAAAAAAAAGAACTTCTTCTTCATAGATATGTCAGGACAACGACACTTGTTCCCAGTTACAAAAATCTTGATTCTCTTCTCTTTCTTAATACTTAACTCCACAGCCCAGACCCCTTCATCTTGTTCTTCTTCATGGTGTGGGAATATCAGAATAAGCTACCCTTACAGAGTGAAAACTGACCCCAGATCTTGCGGTTTCAACAGGCCCAATTTCGAGCTAGAGTGCCGCAACAATCAAACCCTTCTCAGCGTAAGTTCAAAAACATATCTTGTGCTAGAGATCGACTACGATTTCTACACCATAAAGCTGATTGACCCCAACATAAACAGGGCAAATCTGTCTTCTTGCCCACTTTATTCCAATTACTATGATGATTGGGATTACACCGTCTCTTCTTCTTACTTCGACTTCAACACACGGGTAACGTTTATCCACTGTCTGAATCCTGTGAATTCTTCCAAGTATGTGCCAGCTTCTTTTTGTGGTAACAGGAGCGCCATTGCCCTAAATTCGTCTCAAATTCATAGTTATGTTATTAGTGGAGAGAGGATGACGATTTCGGATTTGGAGGATTCGTGTGCAGTTGATAGGGTGGTTTTGGCCTCTGCCCCACAGCTTATGGGGAATAACTCTTTGGCAGGCATCTATGATGCTTTGGCTGATGGGTTTGTGTTCACGTGGTTTCGTGCTCACTGTGTAGAATGTGATAGATTCAATGGATATTGCAGCTTACAGGGGAATAAAATCAATTGCAAAGAATATTGTAGTGAGAGCACCCCAATTTCGGAGCTTAGTTTTAAATGTAAGTTTCTCTCATTTGAATTTACATGAGTTTCCTAATGTTTGATCATCATTTTCTTGAAGCTGAAGAAGCTCTCATCATTTTCTTGATTGTTGATGAAAAAGCAATTGGCAAAATGATACAAGTGTGCATTTTGATGTCTAAAACTATTCCTGTCAGTTTTGTGTCGAATTTACTTATTTGTGTGTCTCTATATGTGCGTGTGTTTTTTGTTTATCAGTTACTCTAGTTTGCTGACACTGCTTTTGCTATAATGCAGGTAAAATTCAATATTGGGGATGTGAGTACTTAAATCTTTTCGGATCTACATAGTCTTTGTGATTCTTTCTTTGAAGTGCAACATATTCCCACTCACTTCTAATCTCTTATTCTGTTTTTTTTACAGTAATTATTGGATCATATGCAAGCTTTGCATTTGGTAAGCTTTTAGAATCATTCTTGCTTCCAATATGAAGATGATGATTGGTCCATTGAATAGAGATTGCTTCATAACTAATTCTTGGTTGGCTCTCTCCAATAATTTTGTTTCTGAGTTCACTATATTGTACTTGTTTATCAAATGAATATTTCTGTGATCTAGCTGTTTTCCCTATTTGATACATTGTATGTTCTGATGCTATGATGCTTTAAGCTGATGAGTCTCATGCTCGTGATTATACAGCTGGGCTTGTAGCTCTGAGATTTGTGTTGGGGTTCCCATTACTGGTGGCACTTGTGGTGTACAAGTGTAGAAGAAGGCATTTAGCAATGGATGAAACCATTGAAGAGTTCTTACAGAGTCAGAACCACCTCACTCCTATAAAATACACTTACTCTGAAATCAAGAAAATGACGAACAATTTCAACCAGAGATTGGGGGAAGGGGCGTATGGAACCGTGTACAAAGGAAAGCTTCGAAGTGGTCCTTATGTTGCAGTAAAGATGATGGGACAATCTATGGCTAGTGAGCAAGAATTTATCAGTGAAGTTGGCACAATTGGCCGGATTCACCATGTCAACATCGTGCAACTCATTGGCTTTTGCGTAGAAGGTTCCAAGTGTGCTCTTGTATACGAATACCTCCCAAATGGTTCTTTGGACAGGTACATTTTTAACCAACAAGGCATAGAAGTCGTCGCCTTGAGGTACGAGAAAATGTACGAAATTGCCCTTGGAGTGGCTCGTGGAATCGACTACCTACACCGTGGCTGTGACATGCAGATCCTGCATTTTGACATCAAGCCTCACAATATTTTGCTCGACGAAAAATTCAACCCAAAAATCTCGGATTTTGGGCTTGCAAAACTGCATCCCACTAAAGGCAGTTTCGTCTTGACAGCTGCAAGAGGGACAATGGGGTACATGGCTCCTGAGATGTTCTACAAGAATGTTGGAGGTGTTTCCTACAAAGCGGATGTTTACAGCTTTGGGATGCTTTTGATGGAAATGGCGAGTAGACGGAAGAATATGAATCCTTTTGCAAACGATGTAGGACAAATTTACTTTCCTTCATGGGTGTACGATCAGTTCCACGCAGGAAAGGAGCTCGAGATAAAGGATGCAACTGATGAAGAAAGGAATCTGATAAAAAAGGTTATCATAGTGGCACTGTGGTGTATACAGATGAAGCCGTATGATAGGCCTGCGATGAACAGAGTGGTGGAGATGCTTGAAGGTGAATCCGAATTGCAATTGCCTCCAAAGCCTTTCATGGCTCCACGAGAGATAGCAGATGATCATTGAATACAAATCCACAATTCTAACTTTTCATTTTGGTAGATTGCACCAACTATGTTGTGTCTTACATATAAACATTCATGTATTCAGACAAATAACTTACATTTGTATATATATCATCCTTGGTTCATTGTCTTTTGTGCTGTTTTTCTATAATAAATCTAGTGTGGAAAATTTGAATGATTAATACGAATTGGAATATATTGTTAATAGTTAGGCACCTCTCAGACTTGACTTTAACAGAGACAAACAAAGGTAGACTAGACTTGGTGGGGTGCGCCAGGCCCTTGCAGTAGTGCAACGCATGAGCGACACGCGAAGGCCCAGGCAGCAAGCTACCTTGGTGAGCCTTCCCCCTTAAAAAATTAATTTAATATCGTGTGGTCCAATGAACCACATATCAGATATTAAACTGATAAGAACAGATACTACACTTGATCTTAGCCAAAAGGCCGAGAAAGGTATGCGTCTTCCTTACCACAGCCCTTCAGTTTTATTCTCCACTTTTACTGTTTAGTTTCTTGTCGTACCCGATGTGGGATAGCAGGCGCAAGTCAATCCCTCTACTTTTCTTACTTATAAAGCATCCTAACTTAAGAACCATGTGGAAAAGAGCAAACTTGATTGAAAACACATTAAATGGAAAAAAAAAAAAAAAAAAACTTTTGAGCATGTAAATTTTAAATGATAAAATATACAACACTGTTATGAAGCAGGAAAAGACAGTTAACAGACAAAAGGATTTGATGGAATAACAGGCATTTTATCTCCTTCAAGCATTTGAATTACTGCTTTAATGGAAGGACGATCTGATGGGAACCACTGGATGCAACATAAACCAACAATCGAAAGCTTCCGGACTATCTCGTTTTCTTTTTCTGCCTCCTTGTCGACTCGAATTGCTTCTTCATCTCCGTTCTTGAGCTGATTGTGCAACCTATCCGGGAAGTAAACCTCAGAACTTTCCTTCTCTCCACCATACAAATTTCTCCCTATTACATTCAACCATAGCATGCCGAAACTATAAACATCAGCTTTTCTTGAGAAGATGTCGAATGCCTCCGGAGCAATGTATTGTACTGGCCCTTCATCAGTGGATGTTGTGGACACCAAGATTTTGGGATTGAAATTGTGGTCTAGCAAGATGGTTTGAGGACTAATGTGCAAATTAATGATTCCTTGGTTGTGAAGATAGTCTACTCCTTTGGCTATGCCTAGAGCAATTTGAAGCTGCCTCTCCCATCCAAGGTTGCCCCTCTGCTTCTCCATCAATGTTTCAAGTGTCCCACTCTGTAAGAACTCATAAACGAGAGCTCTTTTACTTCCGTCTACACAGAACCCGATTAACTGAAGTACGTTGGCGTCTTGCATTCGGCCTATTCTTTCAACTTCACTAATGAAGTCCTCAATATTTTGTTCACAGTCGTTGAGCATTTTCACAGAAACAGGAGTTCCATCAGAGAGCATTCCATTGTGGAGTGATCCTTGACACACTTTCTCCTTCAAACTATTTCTACTTCTCTTGATATCTGCGTAAGAGCATCTTCTAGGCCTCATATCCTTGTGATTTGCTAATACTCCTTCAACTCTTTTGTTTTCATCTTTCTTTCTTTTCGCCGCCCTGAGGATGAAAAACGAGGCAACCATAATAAACACCACGAGTAGTATTCCTCCTGTTATGTGAACCACACACATTCCTGTCAAGACTAGTAATTTTTAGGGGCTGTCTGCAAACTCAGGTGGAGGAGCAGAATCACCTTTTTCTAGAGTTGCCCCTCACTGCTTTGGATTATGAAACATGTTTTTAAGCTGTGAGTCAAGTTTGCAAACACCCCCTTAGAGTGAATCAAGAAGATTGACGAGTTATAATGACATTACCTACAATAAATGGTATATGTTTCCTTGATCTACCTGCAAAAGATATCAATATTTGTTAGGTTGATATGATGTTAAAGTCCTCAAACCAAAAAAAGACATATAAGTACCACCATGTTGAGGTTGTTGAGAGCCGAAGCATTCAGTTTCTTGTCCATTTCTTGACCTACAATACTTCCCTTGTGCTTCGCAGTTTCCACAAGATGGCCTGCTCCAACGTAGATAAAAGTGAGTCCCAGATTCGTCGTCTCTCCCAGTAAGCGCACCATCCGGAACATATGAAATGTTGTACATCTTAAAGCAGGATGAGTGTGGTAGCAAGGATGATATGTCACTGCCTGAAGGAAAAGGGATAACTTGGTATCCACGGCTACTAAGGCAAGGAATCGTCTCATATATCCGCCTTGTATTGGAACAGTTGAACAAAGTGTATCCATCACCATTTCCAATTGCTTCCACCTCAAACAAAGAGGCCGATGAGTTCAACTCCGGAGGAAGCTTCTCCGGAAGACAGGACTGTGCTCGGGCATTTCCAGCTAGCATCTTCTGACCTTCGTAGTCGATATTCCAGACTATGACATTCATCTGCAACGGCACGATGGTGCTGTTGGTTGATGCTGTTAACAGAAGTTGGAGACTCAACTCTGTTCTGCCGCTTTGATTGCATGATAGGCCGAACCCCGGGTGCCCACATTGGTCCGGCTGGCGATCTTTTAGCCGGAAAGGGAACCGGATGAGAGGCCCTGAAGGTTCACATCTTGTGGGCAGGCACTCATCTTGCCCAACTGCAGCATTGATGATAATGGAGATTAAGGTCAACAGCAAATTCTTCATCTCTATATGAGGGTAGTGTGTGATCTAAGGCCTAAGATGCTTTGTTTTTATTCGTCTTCTTTAGCTCATTCAACTCCTTCTTGTGCAAGATTTCTGTGTAGAATACTATTACTGAACAAGTGAATACTCAACCTGTATTGACCAGATCAAAACGCGTACAAGGATATGGACTGATCTCTTTTTCATTTTTTAAGCAACCTCTTCTATGATTAAAAAAAGAAAAAGGGGAGCCCAGCTCAGACTTCAATCATTCATATTATGCTCATGCTTCATCATGGATTAATGAATTATTTTATTACAAAGTGGCATAATTAGTGCCAAGAAAGTAGCATTATACTTGTTGTCAACACTGCTGCAATTCATCTCATCAAATTTCTTATTCCAAAACAAATATTTTGCAATTCTTACAATGAGGCTTGTTTTGTGGGGTCTAACAATCCTGGTTCTGCTCCTGTGTTGTACAGATGCCTGCAAAGGCACAAAACAGCTCACTCTGCATCCCTTCCTTTTGTGGGAATGTCAACATAGGCTGAGAGGCGATCTTCCGAATTGTGGCCATCCGTTTTCGCGCTGGAATGCCATAGAAATCAAGCCATACTTCACTTAGTCCTGGAAGATACCATGTTCTGGAAATCAATTACACCAACTTTTCCAAGGTGAGTTTTCTTGTCTCATTTTGGGTCCCCAAGAACTACTTTTCATGTCCTGGTTCCTACTTACTGATGGGGAAGCGGATGTGGATTAATAACCTACATATCTTCTATTTGGATTTCTTAGATTTATTTACGCTAATCTTGTGTATGTTTTGATTTTTTCCTTGTGTATATATATTTAATATGCTGTTAAGATTGGTTCTAGTTTTATTAATGTTTATTTTTGGAATTGATTTTGATTAATAAAAAAAAAGAGAGTTTTATCTCATTGCAATTTGTGTGGCATTCTTGTATTCTATGTGTACATATTATTTATTATATGTTCATCAACTAGTAATTAGATACTAAGTTAAGATTCTCAGAAATGGTTATAAATATAATAGTCCACCAATTGTTGATGAGAAACAAGAAAATTGGTGTCTAGGTTGCTTGATTCAAGATGTTAGTATGGTCCATCCTATATTTTTTCATATTACTTATTGTTGATGAAAATCACAGTCTTGTTGGTGACATAGTGTTAAGTTAGGCGTTGTACCTTTACTATGAGGCCTATCACAACTCAATGGTGAATCTTTAGGACTTAGAGGATGATTGAGATAAAAATGTATATTGATTTTGTTATATGAATGTAATGTATATATTATTATTCCATCCTTACATGTATCTTTTTTTATGTGTGTTTATCTTTAAATATTAAAAATTTGGTTGATATTAGAGTTGGCAATTTCGGGCCGGCCCATTGATATTTAGGCTTGGTTGGGCTTAATTTTTGCATGCTCAAATGAAAAATGTGTTGGCCATATCCAGACCGTGAATATGACTTGGCCCGGTAGGCCGGGCCGGGCCGGACCGTTTGACATCTCTACTCATTTGTACTTAGAGCTAGTAATTTTGGTCCGCTAGACTGAGCTCAAATTTTATAGATCCGATTGAAAAATGTTCGGCTCAACCCGTGAATATGACTTGGCCCGGCCAGCCTAGCCCGTCCCATTTGCCAGCTCTAGTTGGTATGTAGTAATTAGCTTAAGAATGGAATCTATTTCATATTCCATGCTTGGTATATTTTATTAAATTGCAATCATTTTTAGGCTCTCTTTAATTTGAGATTCACCCAAATGAAATTTAGATTTCTAACTTGTATTGTTCGAGTTAGATATTTAGAGGATGATTTTTTAAGATTTTAAGTGGTTTTAAAAGTTGATTTTTGACAATTAGTAGTTTCTAGCATGTAAGGTGATTTTTTAATATGTGTTCTTTTGAATTTTTGTGTAGAGTATGTTTTAACTCTATTGTATAAGAGAAATTGAGAGTAATATAAATATTGCGTACAGTGAGTACGTAGTAGGGTCAGAGTCCTCTTGGATGTTAGTGAGGCACTCAAAGGAGGTAAAAAGGTAATGTTTTTCAGGTATGAGAAATTGGTGAATTTCTACTACTCCCTCCGACCATGAAAATTGGACTACCCTTACTGTGTACGTACGGTTATTAAGAAAAGTAGATGTTGATGTGTAAAAATGAGTATATTAGTATAAAAAAATATTTAATTATTAAAAAGGTACTTGATGTGATGTGTAAAAGTGAGTATATATGTATAAAAAATAAAAATAATAATTGTAAGTTTTCCATTTTAGGTAAGTAGACCATTTATTGTGAACGACCATTTAAGACAATGTGGACCGACCATTTATCGTGGACGGATCGAGGTAGTATATTGTGACAAACTTGATCACTTGCACAGAGAAGACTGTAATATATATATATGTGGTACGTGATTCCAACAAGAGAATTTGCCAAATGGGTCTGAGAGGAATAAGTTAGCTCTACAGAAAGTGTATGCAACGAAAAGCACCAATTGGTGAGGAAGTCGTAATCTGTTGGAGAATATGAATTTTAATGCAGAGAGTTTTATCCACTAAATGATGGGACATGAACAGGGTAGTTCAAGTTTGATGAAGCATTCCACCATCAAAATCAATGAGCTAGGGTCAAGAGTGTGTTCTCAACAAGGGAAAGGAAATTGTCTGTGGAAGGTGGAAGCAGGAATTTATAAGAGCTTCAAATGTTGTATGAAATTATGGATGTAGGAGGGTTGAATTAAGTTGATAGGGATGCATCCTAAGTTTGAAGAGCTCAGAGGATGAGCTAGATTTGAGGTGTGGGCATGCAGTGGACAAAACAAGAGAAAAAGACAAGCACACCTTCATCATCAAACAAAGGCTTCAATTTGAGAGCAGGTCTGAGGAAGAAGATTTGGTCAATAGCAAGTGTCAAATAAATTTGGGGATCGCAAGAATAAGATGACAACAAAATTTTGATGGTGGCGGAGGTACTTGAGGGTGTTCAGCCCTGCCAACTGCCATGAATCTGTTAGCTAGTGTGTGTTGTATTTTGGTCTCTTATTGAAATGTTTTATTATATTAATTTGGAGTTGATCCTATTGGTAATGCTTGTGGTTTGATGATCTTTTGGAATCAAAGGGTGAATACTTCTTTTTTCTATTAGCCAAATTGATTGTTCTATTATTTGTTTGTGCTAGATTTATTGGTTTTTATGGCCATCCAAATTCTTGGAAATTACTTAGAAGAATTTGAAACAATTAATAGAATAGAACGAGATAAGGCTTGGGTGATTGGAGGGAACTCTTAATGATTGCATTACTAATAATATCATGATTGCATTCCAATGTCTTCATGCATCTTGAAGCCAATAAAGTTTTGCTTCATGAAAGAAACAGATTTGGTTGATATATATATATATATATATAATTGTTCCCTTTTCTCCCAAACTTCAATTCCTATGCAGACTTCAAATTACAAACTTTCCTGTGTGGCTTATCACTCAATCACAAGATAATTAAGAACATTATGAGCTTTCTCAAGAATTTTAACCTTCTTGACTTGGACTTTGATTTGCAAGTTTCAGAGCATTTGATAGCCCATGTTAAGCTAGCATCTTGACTTTCCACATATTAAAGTCATTTTGTAAACTTTTCCACTTCAAGTTTTATCATTAATTGTTATCTCTTCCTCTCTCACATATTTTTCATAGATGGCGCCAAGTTCCACAATTAAACTTCAATAAGAACTCTAATAATTCGGATGACTTAAACACAGACAAAAAACTAAACAAAAAGAACATTAAATTTACATGATTCAATCTTAAAGATCTGCGTCTAATGAAGAATCAGTGTAATATATACTTCACTATATATGATCTATGAAACCAATTAATTTATAATTAAAATACAAGTCAATCTAGCTAATTAAGAACGTGTTCTGCTCTAGAATTCTAAAATCTTTAATTGACGATAACTAGAAAAACTAATACTAACATGCTCTATTGATGAATAAGCCTAAGTAACTGAATTAGCCGTTAATCCATTCAATTAAAAATCTGTTAGCTCCATGCATATATACTGTTTAATTATTTCTTAAGAAAAAAAAATGTTAATCTCTGTAGCAAAACTGCTCGAGAAACATCCATGCACCTGTACAAACCCAAAATATATATAAAATTTGTGACATGCATGCATGTTAAGTAAAGAATATGTATGAATTAATTATATAATTATATATATGGTACAATATCGATCATGAGGTCGTAGTGTGTTGTACGTGCATGGTATCAAATAAGTTAATTAGCGTCCATGCATTCCTCCACACCCACACGTGTCCGCCTCCCCTCACTTAACGGCCGCAATCCACCCCTTACTTCATATCCACGTGCCCTCACTTCAATGCATGCATGCACCTTCATCCTCTCTCTCTCTCTCTCTCTCTCTTAGTAGTTTATTATCACCACCTTCGTTCATTCAATCTCTGATTAATTAATTTCATCCATGCATGACCCAATTAATATGAACTTCGACACCTACGTAGACGATCAAATACCGCCGCTCAATGCTGCTGGTTGTCGCCTGCAGAACGCAAGCAAATCCACCAAGCAACGAAATGTGTTTGAGAAAACGTGCACGGGAGGAACCCATGGCTAACGCCGGCCCCACCAAATCGTACGGAAAGATCTCTGTCGTCGGACGGCGGAGAGAGATGGACGACTTCGTGGCCGTGGAATTGGGTTTTCTGAAGAGAGGAGAATTAGAAAGCTACGACCACTTTGGGGTTTACGGCGGCTGCGGTGGGTGGCGCGTGGCACGCGCCTGCGGCCAGATGCTAGCTGCACAAGAGCCAGCGAAGAGTACGTAGATTGGGAGGAGGTGATGGCAGCTGCCTTTAATATGATGGACGAGGAGGTGAATAAGAATGGTACTGCGGCGGTGGTGGTGGCCAGCTGCGGCGGCTCAAGGGTGGTGCTGTCCCGCGGTGGAGTGGAAGATTACAAGGTACTAAAGAATTTTATTGTGTTTGAATTATGAATTTGTGATTCGTTGATATATATATATATATATAGCAGAGTTGGTTAATTTTGCTTTCACTGGTTAATTAATTTACAGTTAATTTGATTTTATTTTTCACATTTTGTATTTACTAGGTGATTTTTAAATTCTTTTTGAAAGTTAATTAATTATAATAACTTTTTTATTACTAAGGACAGTGACATATAATTGAAACTATAATTGCAACTGCAATTTTTGTAATAAACTACCCCTTTATAAAATGAACTATCATAAAAAAAAATTAGGAGTTTTAATTTTATAAAACTCAAAGACCTTAATTAGGTGTTTTTTTTAATATAATTAGTTATAATAAAAAAAATTAATCACTGGATATGAACATATTATTTCATCTTTTTAATATTTTGAACTCAAGAGCTCAGAGCTCTAAACATATTTAAATGCTAATATCCATATTCGATTTTTTTTTTTCCGAATCTTTAAACATATAAAAAAATACACTTTGTTAAGTATATTTTTAAATATATCATGTGATAAATAATACACTAGTCTCTAGTTAGATAATTAATAATTTTAATAGAATAACTAATTGTTGATGTAATTTTCATAAG
>JAPKLY010000355.1:357817-433917 GCA_026898435.1 Prunella vulgaris | reverse complement strand
ATTATTTTATCAACACTAATGATTTTCAAAATAAGTCCATTGTAGAAAAGATAAATTAGTGAGAGTGGCCAATTCGCTTCACTAAGTTCCTCTTTATTTAATTGTTTTGGTAGTGGTGCTATAAAAATCAGTTACGCACTTTGTCACTTGACTAATATGTTATGCTTTGTAGTTAGATTGAAGGAAGAATTAAGTATTAAATAACAATTAATTAGTGTTTGTGGCAGCCTCATGATAAAGGTGACATTCCGGAGAAAACGTCTGTCATCGGTCTGAATTGGAACCGAGGGACGCCTCCTGCGGCTTCAAGAGCAGTAGGTACGTACTTGTATATATAAGTTTGTGATATATATATATATATATATATATATATATATATATATATATATTGAACAAAATATAAGAATTAATAGCAATTTATACATAATTTGTTGTAGAAATATGGACCCAGGGGTTGTGATGCGGAAATTATCTCTTCATAGATGTAAATTTTATTATTAAATTTGGATCTATGAGTTTATCCATAAATGAGCAGATTTTTATAAAATTTGTGTATAAGAATACTTATTGTAAAGTATGCATCATATTAATTATTCTTATAATTCAAATCCTAAAATAAATGGTTGAGACGTTTTCTAATATTATTATACTTTAAGACGTTTTTTAATATTATTTTTTATTATTGGAGTTGGTTTTCTATAAATATAGGACCACTTATACATCGTAAGAAGATTCATTCTCATTTTTTCTCCCCACATACCCAATTTAAAAGGTAGAGCTAAAAAATTCTTCCCCAAATTTTCGTATTATTTATGTTTGTAAATCGTACGCTAGCCAAATATAAGTAATTTTTTAGTAATAACAAATATAGAGTTTTAAAATGCACTTGGTTCAAAGGATATTACTTAAAAATGGTTTGATGATAATAACAGTAGCCAAAGTAAGAGTTATGAAGAGAAGCGATGCTGATGAGTTTCTGATACTGGGAAGCAGGGGACTGTGGGATGTGATTCCTAACGAGCTGGCATGTCAAGTTGCAACGAAATACTGCAGCAGCGGCGGTGGTGGCACTGAGGCGGCTGCAGCCTTAATAGCAGAGTTAGCTTTGGCTCGAGGTAGCAGAGACAACGTTAGCATCATCGTCATCGATTTGAAAAAGCATCACACCTGCACTGATGGTAATTCAACTCTCAACGATTATCAGTTAGTACTTAAATTTAGTCAGCAGATATCAGCTTAATAAATATGTGACAAATTCATTCACACATCTTCTAAAATTTATAATCCATCACACACATGAACAACAAGTTCTGATCCTTTTTTTTTTACTTCTGATGCAGATACTGCAACTCCTGTGCTTGAAGAAACCACAAGCAACAGTTTAATTTCGAGCGTTTAATATCAGCTGTAGAAAAAGCCCGTTCGGTTTTGTTGCTGTCGATCGCCATGTACATGTTTTCTTTAAAGTATTTTCAAGAACAATATGTAGTTTGTGTCAGTGTATATATGCATAAAAGAGTAATATTATTCATGCTGTCAGTTGCAAATTATTTACACATTTTCAAGAGACTAAACAATTATATAAGAAATACAACACAATATACACAGTGCTTTCACGTCGTCCTACTTGCCTAGACGACTTGGAACAACAAAAACTATGATACAAATTGTTGGAAAATAACAAAACACACTGTGCCTCATTTGTCTTCGGCAGTGAAATCTGGCTCAGCTGGCTTCTGCAGAAGAATCGGAGATATCCTATCCGGTATCCTCGTCTTTCTAGCACCGTTCCGTCGCAAAGCACGAAGGGCGTTAGCCGCAAATCTCGATGCATAAATGGTGGCTCCCAAACTAGGGGAACTCCCCCCACCTTGCGCCAAAGCATCCTGCAACCGGTCTTCTTCTTCACGCAGCGATTCCTCTAGTTTCTTCCGAGCATAGCGTCTCCAAGCTGCTTGTAAAAAGCATGCTGCCCAAGTCCTCCACTGCTGAGAGTAAAACCTAAAAGTATGACGAAGCTGTTTACTGTGCAGTCTTCTGAATTGAGAGGCGACGAACTTCAGATCATCAGCCACTAGAGCAAACGCCTCTACTTCAGAGAGGGCTTGAACAGTTCTGGTGGAGATGGGTAGGTTAGATGAGGAATGTGGGTCCAGAGCCCACGTCAGAAGCTCTTCACCGCAAAAATCACCAGCTTTTAAAAAATCCGAATTTAGAAAGCCTGTCCGGCCTCCGTTCGTGGTAATAGTTAGTAACTTTCCGCGCATAATGAACAGCATCTCGTCTACTGGATCTCCCTCGCGCACAATATAGCTATCCTCAGTGTAAAGGACCGGTTTAAGACAGTCGCACATTGCATCCAAGAGTTGATCGTCCATTTTCTCGAACATTGGCACCTGAATAATAGCTTGCAATATCATTTTTACTGGAAATACTAATGTGCACTAGTTCGTGCAACTCAAATGCATTTTTTGAATGGTAGTTGTTATGCATTAGCTGGTCAGTATTAATTCTTTTCACTAAACAATAAAGCTTCAGGAGAGATTACCCTCTTAAGTAAAGCCAAACAGAGATGTCGCTTTATATCTCTTCTGAGGTCCTTGGGAAGATTTCGGACCAGATCATCTTCATCAACACCCCTAGTCTCCTGCCATTTGTACTGCTCGTACCTCCTGATTCGCTTCTTCAAATTCTCAGGGAGCAACCGGTGAGACATCCATTGCTCTGCATCTCTTCTTTTTACCCTCATCTCCTCCAACCTCAGTGTCGTTGACTGCAGATATGTCTGAGGCACCAAAATTCAGAGTTCATTAAAACGGCCTCCAGTTGTCATACCATTATCATTATATTTTTCATATTTCTGGCGAAGATTAATTTTAAATTTTTCAAAGAACTTTTTGTATGAACAAAAAATTCACTCACCTGCATATTTCCAATCAGAAATGAGAAGAGGACTAAGCCAGATATGGATATGAAAACTGCAAAGCAGATTTCCCAAACATATGTGCTTGTTTTAAGGTTCTGGCCGAGAGAACTGCATAGTTAGACAACTGTTAATGACATGCGGCAGTAACTCAACCAAATTACTCCACCAAATGTACAAAAATCATTTAGAATATAATATCTCACATTCTTGTAACAGAATATTGTAAATCACCAACAAAGTTAACCACAAACGTTAAACGTTTCAGGCTGGGAAGAAAAATGTTAACCAGAAAATGTTCTTTCTTCCCCCTCTGTTTGAGGGGGTGGGTAAGCTCTAATTTAAATATTAATTAGCATCATAATATATAGCCTACAGTGTGTCATTGACCTGTATCCCAAGACAAGGGAGCAGAAGGGGAACTACCCTGTCTTATTTCCTTCAATTGAACCAGGTTGAGCACGACAAGTCAAAGTAGTTGCAGGGATACTTTCTTTTTCAGAGATTAAACGAAAACAAATTGTGTGCTCAACGTTCTTGTGTCTAGTGAATGAACACAGGCATGATATGAAACATAAACAACACTATGGGGAAAGCACATCAAATTCAGGAGAAAAATACCTTAAATTCTGCAGTCCCCACCAGAAACAGTAGAAGAATTTCTGAGGAAAATCTTTTGACTCAACAACATCAGACTGAAGGGCGTCAAGGAATATCCCAAAATCGAAACGAGTAGCATCAGGAGTCTGAATGGGGCAGGACTGATTAAAAGTCGCAGTGAATTGTGTATGATCACCACCGCAATCAAATGAAGCTGTCCTACAGCCAGATTGACCCCTACAAGTTCTCAGCCAGCAAGTAGTTTCACGTTCTATAGAAAGCAAATACCAAGAGGCTCCAAGCACCTTACAAGGAAGCAAATATCCAGTGATCAAACAGATAGTATCCATATACAAAATTTAATACACATTAATATCTATCTGTTGTACAAATATCTGGCGCACTGGACTATCTTCTATTTAATATTTACAATAAAAAATGCCAAGGTTAAATTTGTGTCCAGTGTTTGCTTCTCTGATATTTCAATAAAAATAAAAAAATAAAAACCTAGTTTCTCAAGACTCGAAAGATAAGACAATTTTAAGAGAGAAAAGGAGAGCATCATATTCAAACAAAATACATGGAAATCCTTAAAGATACTTACATGACTGGCAAGCATATATAGAAAAAGATTGAAGGCAGCTCCAGCCCATGCTGTTTCAGTGAGTATGCCAGAAGTTCTTGTGACTTCTTTGTAAAGAGGATGTATTCGGAGAATCCTTGGAATATATTGTAGGAGCACCACAAATTTTAACAAATCCTTTGTGTTCAAGGACCTCGGGCCACTCAACTTCGGTACAATAATCACTACGACAATCTGAGGAAAAAGAATTGACTTAATATTTTACTATTGCAGAGCCAAAAATAAACTATGCATGTAAAGCACCCGCTCTCCCCCAGCAGCAAGGCCAATAATATAAGACCAGTTTGACTCTGCATGGAATTCAGATGAGACATGAAAGAAGGAATTTGTGTATATTTATATAGTTCTTAAAAGTACTAAATGAAAATTTAATTTTAGTTCAAATGAAAATGCAGTTTTCAGAAGATGCAAAAACTAGGGATCCTCAATGCAGATGATTTTATAAAGGAAATAGGATTCCTTTTTCAATAAAATATATAAATGTATGATATATAATATTCCCTCTGTCCCGCAGGAATTTGCACACTACTAAAAAAGAAAATTGATTTACATGTACACTCACATTACTATACACATATTTACCCGTATGCCACTACTTTATTTAAAAAATGCATTTTTCTTAAGACATGTGAAATCCCAGGGGTGCAAATTCCCCTGGGACGGAGGGAGTATATCAGACATTCTCAATATCAAAATCTTCCTTGATGCAGTTATATATCATTGTAGCATACAAGTCGAAAAGAAATATCTATGGAGCCATCTGTACGAAAAAGATACCTTCTCCTGCTTGTAATGTAGGCTACATGCAATCATTTTATATTAGGCACACAGAAAATTCTCCCTTACCTGTGGAAGAGGAAGAACAGCAAGAATGTCAATTATGAAGTAAGAAGACAGATATCTCCTTGCGATTTCCAATGAATTTTCAACAAGGACACCTCTTCCAAACACACGTGAAGAAGGGGCAATGAAACCAGTACGGAATTGAAAAATTATATGGATGAGGTAAAAGATATCCGTAAAGGACCGCAGAATACATGCGGTAAGTTCCAATTTCCGGTCCAGATCAAGGCACTTCTTGTCACCATTAATGATAGGTATGTAGAAAAACAAGGGATCAAGGGAGATAGCAATGAAACATGTGAGTACAAAAACCTTGTTCCATTTCTGAAGAAATGATCCCTGAGGATCAAGAATTTTCTTCCTAGATCCCTCATCATCTACCATCAACTTTGCCAAAGAGAAGGATCTTAATGATCCCGTGAACCTTTTGATTCTTTCAGAGCCAGATTCAAACCCTCTCTGAAACGTGTCTGAAACTGAGTGCACTGCTGATCTAAGTCTGCCCAGTTCCACTCCGTCTTTAGAAGATTGTCCATTCAATCCTTTTTCCGATCGATAATCTTGAAACCTGAGAATTTGCAATAGTCAGACTAACATTATTCACATGCTATATTGTTATGAAATGGTGAAGTTTTCAGATAAGAATTGCAATAACTACCTGACAATCTTCTCCTGGTGGTAACTCATATCACCAGCTCACATGACAACTGAGGAACTTCTGATTATGAGAACGTACTCTAGAAAACTCTAATGAAATATGCTCATCCTAGCACCACACTTTGAAGCAAATCAAGCCCTGGAAATATGCCAACAGTGACCAACTCTCTATTAGATATATTGATTTACCATCATTCAAGTTCAATTTGAAAGCAGAAACTAATGATTTAAGCCAGATACTGTAGGAATTGAGTTCTTCAGACGTAACCCCACCCCACCTGAGTTTGATACAAGCAAATGGATAAAAGAATGCCCATAGCATATAAACAATAGGTGGATTCGATTCACTGGAAGTTACCTTTCTCATATCTCTTGAAGCAATTACCAAACAATGACAAGCATACAACTGAAACATCAACATGCTTCAGTAAAATATTCAGTTTTATTTCAAACCCACTCTCAATTCAAAAATTATTTCAGTTTCAAACTTCCAAATATGTTTAAAGTAGTTCCCATTACACCGTGGTCAAACCTACCCTCGCGCCCACCCCAAGCTCAACGCAGAAACCAGAAGGAAAGAGTAACAAATACCAAATGAAACAGAGAGAAAATTTACTCCGATTCCTCATCCGAAAATAGAAACAGATATGAACTAGATATACCAAAAAAATAAAACACTAAACCAGAATCAGAGACTCACCATTTTTTCCCCGGGAAAACACAAACATAGGCAAAATATGCAGTTGCTCCGACGTCACTCAGCATGAAATTCAAAACCCAGAAGAAAACAACTGGGGATGACTAAGAATAGGAAAAGTAATGCCCTATGAATCACATAAGAAGTCAGGGTTTGTAATAACCGCCAACCATTGTGAGGGGGGAGGGAAGTTTCGTGGATATTTCTCCAGTCTTAGTTGGAATTAAAGCTAACGGTGCAGTTTCCAACTCTTACCAGTTTGGCTTTATCGGAAAAAATCAGCAGTTTTGCAGTGGATTTTAGAGAGAGAGAGAAAGACAGGGCACAGGAGTCCACCACCTACAGTACAAAAATGATGAGGAAAGTCGTTGGTGGGATCCATCTCAAATGGCGGAAAATGACTTTTAATCATCTCCTGTATTATTAAATGCACACCAATGCATTCACCCAATATAAATTTTTGGTGTACTTAGGTGCAATTATACACTTACTAGTGTATAACCCAAGTAATACGCCGGGATTAACTTTTTAGATAATTATATTTTTAATTCATATAAAAATTATTTTTTAATATATTAAATTTTAATATACAGTTTACGTATTCACCCTTACTACTAATTACCAAATTTTTAATCCTACGTGTCTTCATTCATTTTCTCCATATCTATATATACAAATACATTATCCGCACATAAACACATGTTCTATCACAATAAATAATTATCGTTTCTCCATGCGCCGCTTCATTCACATCTCTCAATCCATATTTTAAATATCATTTCATCCTTCTGTTAAAGGTAACACATATCTCTATATTCTTCTTCTATATTAATTTGTAATTTTATAATTTGTATACTGATTTTTACGGGTTTTTTATAATATTGATATATTTTATAATGTTTACGATTTTTTATAATCTTAATCACTTATATTTACGAGTTTTCTCCCTGCGCTGCTTCTTTCAAATCTCTCTCAATCCAAATTTCAAATATCATTTGATCCTTCCGAATCTCTATATTCCTCTTTTACATTCATTTATAATTTTATAATTTCTTCTACATTAATTTTATAATCTCTATACTGATGTTTACAGTTTTTTTATAATTTAAGGTTTTTTTTATAATTTTGATATATTTTATAATGTTTATGTTTTTTTAATTTTTATAAGTTTTAATATATTTTTATAAGTTTTAATATATTTTTATAATTTTGATATATTTTATAAGTTTATATATTTTATGGGTTTTTATAATTTTGAGATATTTTTATAATCTTACTCACTTATATTTATGAGTTTTTTTATCCTAACACAAATCTCTATATTCTTCTTCTACATTAATTTGTAATTTTATAATTTCTTCTACATTAATTTTATAATCTCTATACTGATGTTTACGGTGTTTTATAATTTAGCCTTTTTTTTATAATTTTGATATATTTTATAATGTTTACGGTTTTTTATAATTTTTATACATTTTACGGTTTTATAATTTATAATTTTTATAAGTTTTAATATATTTTTATAAGTTTAGATATATTTTTATAATTTTGATATATTTTATAAGTTTGATATATTTTATAAGTTTACGGTATTTTAAAATTTTGATATATTTTTATAATTTACCTAAAAATTATTTACAATTATATTTTGTAATTATCCTTTAAAAAAAAAAACTGTTCATATTTAACCAAAACAAAACATTTAAATATGTCAAAATTATAATTTTTTAAACCAAAACTATTTAAGAATTTACCTAAATTACAGCAATAACATAATTATTTTTACCAAATTTACCTTAAAAAATTATTTAAGAATTTACCTAAAAATATTTACGGTTATAATTTTAATTATCCTAACAATTCTTTTTTTGAAATTTTAAAATCGTATCCATTGTATAGTTTTAATTTTAAAATTGTTGATATTAAATTAAAAACAAAAAAATTCTGAATATTTCAAAATTATAAAAGTATAATTTTAAAAATATATACACATTATAATTTTTTAAAACTAAAATTATTTTCAAATTTATCTAAAAAAATAGCAATAACATTACAAAATTTATTTACGAATTTACCTAAAATTCTTTTTTAGGATTATGTTTTTAATTATCCTAAAATATGGTATTAACATAAAAAAATTGTTCAATTAATTAAATTAAAATTAAAATGTCTTGACATCATCTATTTTACAAAATAAACAAAACAAAATATTTGGATAAAATAGGATTTTAATAGTATGTAAAAATTATAATTTTTTAAAACTAAAATTACTTATTAAGTTGTGGGTTACGGAGTCTCCACATAAACTAAAAAATATATATTGGATGAACTTTCCCAACATAACTGCAAGATATTAAAACTAAAAATAACTATAAAATTTTGAATTTTAAAAAGTTCAATAATTTTAAACCAACAATATATTAATGGTTGCTAAATTTGTGGTGTGAAACAGTAAACACTGAATTAGTTACAAAACAAATCTGAACAAAATTTGGATAGATTAAAATTTTAATATTATTTTTAAATTAAAAATTTTAACATTAAATGAACAAAAAAAAAATCTAATTGGATGAAGCTGAAAATTAAACCAAAATTATTTACTGTTATAATGAAAAACTACTGAAAAAATAAAAAAATTTCAACTATATTTTCCTACAAATTTAATATTTTATTAAGGGTAACAAGAATTAAAAATCATTTTTTTATTAACGGTACAAATTACTATTAAAAAAATTTTTAATTTAATTCAGCTCCCGCGTAATACTCGGGTTATGTACTAGTAGTTTTAATAAGTACAGAATTAAATTTTTGTAAGAAAGGTAGTATCAATTGTTTTTCAGTGTGTCTTTGTATTGAGTATAGTCTGCACTAAATTAGTGGTATTTATTGAATATATATTTGAATGGAAGTAATTAGATATTGTAAGGATTAATGTGGAATCATGCATTTTTTTAATAAATTCAATAGAGTGATTAAAATTTATTTGGATGTTATGAATATATTAGTGTATAGGAGCATAACAGAGCATCAAGATATAATGAAATTAATATAAACTGCATAGATATGACAATAAATTAACACGATTTCATTTTAAAACATTAATTAACACATGTACACCTGATTTAAAATAAACATAAAAATCCTTAATCATAGAAAACAGTCTTTGAAGAAAGAACCCCATAACTAAAATTATAACAATTAATTTATAAAATCCAAGACGACTGAACTGATCACGTCTTCTCAATCTTGACTTTGATAAGGTTGTCGGTGGTAGATATTTCAAGGTCGGCGCAAGTATCATCATGGTCACCATAATGTTGTTCAGTTAATTTTATCTTTTTTGTGAATGGTGTTTCATGAAATGGTATCTGATTACCGCAAATCGAGGAAGAAGAAGTATGTAGATTTAACATGTTAAAGGATTTAGGCTATCTGTTAGGCGTTTTAAAAATGATAAGAGATTATCTTAAAATTTTAGGTTGGTGAGAGAAATTATAAGAGATTACCTTTAGTTTTGCAGTATGACTATGCATAGCATCATCTGACATCTTAGTTGTATCCTCGTCTATGCAGCAATCTAGTATGTTTGGCTTGGTTGAACTGTTCCTGCACTCGATGATTTTTATCAACTTCTCATCCTATGACAACTTGACAACCGTATATTTATTCCATCCATTTTGCAACTGCAATTTAGATATATGGAAACGGAAAATAAATTTCCGACCAACCAAAGTCTCAATCTCGTGTGGTAATGTTTCACACAAACCCTTCTGCATTTTCAGAAACAGCGAAAATATGTGTAAGTTTCATTATAACATAACATATGTTTGTTTTTAAGAAGAGATGCTTGTTATAATTAAACATAAATATGCAATTGTGTAAGTGATTACCTTATCCAGATCATTGAGCATCTGCACTGGCGTTTTACAAGTAATGGAACAACATTCTTATCAAAAAGTGTCGAAGAGGTGGATCCAGTATCATCAAGAATGCAAATTACCAATTTGTACCTATTTGAAATTTTGATTAATAGTAGTAATTAACATTGTCTATAAACACATGTCGATGTAAATAATGTTGAGAACCGATACTTGTAAATACCTTTTGTCGTAATCCTATAATTGCTTGCGGCAATAAGTGCATGTGAATTTGTCGTCGTCCTCAGAAACTTTCTTCTTACACTTTTGACAAGCTTTATAGTACCATCCGTAGGTAGTGTCAATTTTTTGAATAGAAGCTACAACCACATAGTAGCATTCCTGAAAAAATAACGTAACAGTGTGCTATGTCAATCAATTACTTTATTTTTAGAATTTTTTTTATTAATTCGAATTTTTAAATTTATTTTTACTTTCTGAAAATTCAGAAAAATTGTATTTTTTAAAATTCAAACATCAGAAAGTTTCAATTTTTTTATAATTTCTAAAAATAAAAAAAATAAAAAAAGAAAAGAAAAGTTAGTTACAAAAAAAATAAAAAGGACATAATCTAAACAATATATATAATGAAAACTGTCATATTTGAGATATATACGTGGTGTATCATGACTCATCAAATATGGTTAATGTTGATAGAATTTACTGATTGTGTTCGTTTATGTGGCTTTACGACGGATTAATTCTACCAAACAATAATCCAAGAATTTGTGTTCTTGGGTAGAATATGAGGAGGGAGAGTAGAGAGTTTAGAGAGAGAAATATTGTAATAGGCACTGTATTGATTTTTAGAATTTTTTGAATAGTACAAGAGAGGTCTTATTTATAGGTGTGTGAGTGTGAGACGACACCTTACAAGCCTATGTGGCTTCCGGTGTTGACGAGGGTTCCTTACCCTCGTCTTGGTCTCTCACACTGCTTCCTTTATCATGCCTCATCCTACCACTATGCCTTAGACTGGATGGGCCTCATTAAAAACCTCGCCGTAAACCACTCTTGTGGATAAACCGGACGGAGGGAAAAAGAGCGCGCCATCGGGGTCCTATTGACTAACAGGTGAGCTTATGGGCTAGCTCACAGGCGAGCTCTAGGGCGAGCCCTAACGCCTTGCGTGGCCTACGAGTGTTGTGCGATGATGAACCCTGGCGAGACCTTCACGAGGGTATGGGCGAGCCCCAGCATGGCAGAGGCGACCCCTTGATTCACCAGTGCATAAGCCAGCTTCTCTGTTGGGGTGTACCGCAACTCAGCTTCATGTAAGACTTGGCTCACGTAGTACACTGGTAGGTGTGTTTTCGCCTCTTCTCGGACCAGGACGGAGCTGATGGCCACCTCCGACGCGGCTAGGTACAGATACAGCTTCTCTCCAGGTATTGGCTTCGACAGAACCTGTGTATCCGCCAGGTATGTTTTGATATCTTCGAAGGCTCGTTGGCATTCATTTGTCCAGACGAAGTGGTTTTTGAGGTGGAGCTTGTTGGCTTTGGCCGCCTCTTTGTACTTTCGTGTGTTTGCCTTAATTGCCTCGAAAAATGGGCGATTTCGGTCGCCGGACCTGGAGATGAATCTGTTCAGGGCTGCCATGCACCCAGTCAGTCTTTGAATTTTTTGGACGGAATCGAGTATACCCATCTCGATTATGCATTGGACCTGTGTTGGGTTGACCTCAATTCCCCCCTGGCTAACTAGGTGCCCCAGGAACTTCCCAGAGTGTACGCCGAAGCTGGTCTTTTTTGGGTTCAACTTCATGTTGTAGTGGCGCAGTATGTCGAAGGTCTGTTTCAGGTGGTCCAGGTGGTCCTCCTTTCTCAAACTCTTGACAACTATGTCGTCCACGTACACCTCCATGGATTCGCCAATGTGTTGGTCAAACATTTTGTTCACCAATCTTTGGTAGGTAGCTCCAGCGTTGATGAGTCCGAATGGCATCCTTTCCCAGCAATACATGTTCTTGTTAGTGTAGAACGCCGTGTGTTCCTGGTCATCTGGGTGTAGAGCTATCTGGTGATAGCCCGCAAAAGCATCCATGAATGTCATCATCTCATGGCCTGCAGTGCTGTCCACCAGCTGGTCAATGTGAGGTAGTGGGAAGTTGTCCTTCGGGCATGCTTTGTTCAGGTCTGTGAAGTCAATGCAGAGTCTCCACGTCCTATTGTGTTTCTTCACCAGGACGGGGTTCGCAACCCACTGCGGACACAAAGCTTCCTTGATGAGCCTGTTGTCTAACAACTTCTCTACCTCAACAGTCAGAGCCGCGTACTTGTCTGGTCCATACTTTCTTCGCTTTTGGCGTACGGGTCTCCTGGTCGGATCTATGTTAAGTCTGTGGCAAGCATATTCCAACGGGATTCCCGTCATGTCTTCGTGAGACCAGGCAAACACGTCCAGGTTGGTCATCAAGAAGAGCTCCATCCTCGACCGGTACGGTTCAGGTAACTCAGAACCGATGAAAAGTTCTAAGTCCCTTTCCGGGTCCACCGGGAGTGCTGTCAATTCTTCCATGGGGGTTGCTTTTCTCTTTTGACTTTTCCACCTCGGGTCGTTGATGAACTCGTCCCACTCCCCTTGTGACATCTGCGCAGACACGTGGCCTATGCGCGATTCGAGGTCATCGAGTTGGCTCTCAGCTTGGGCGAGCTCGTCAGCTGTGAACACCTCCGGTGGTCTGTCAGCTTGGGATGGTGTGGTGACTTGGGGAGTCGGGTCAACGTCCATTGGTGTTGGTTCTTGACCTCCTGCAGGTCCCCCACCTTGGGCCTCATCAGCTACCTCCATGGGAGTAGGCTGCTGTCCCTGCGCAGGTACCGACCCCTGTGCAGGTCTCAACACTTGGGTTTCTTCCAAGTCCTCCATTGGTGTCGGTTGTGTGTCTTGCACAGGTCCAGTGCCTTGGTTGATTTCTGACAAATCGCCTACCTCCATCATCTCAATTTCGACCGAGATGACGTTTAGGATGTTTGGCTCGTCTGCAGGAATCTGTACGTCCTCTTCGAGGATGTGGACTTGTGTCACCACTTTCTTGACCCGGCCGTCTTTGACCTGGAGTAAACACTCTCGGGCCTTTTTCTGGTCACCTTTTATAGTTCCGGCACCTTTTGGAGTTGGGAATTTTAAACAGTAGTAGTAGGTCGAACACGCCGCTTTGAATTCATTAATAAAAGGGCGGCCAAGGAACCCGTTGTAGGAGGACTGCTGGTCGACAACTAGGAAATTTATGAGCCTAGTCAGTCTCCTTTCGGGGTCCTCAGCCGATACAAGCTGAACGCTCAACCTAACACTACCTAGGGGGACGGTTACAGCTTCTCCGAACCCCACTATCCTAGCATTGCTAGGTTCCAGATACGACTCAAAATCACCTAAGGCATCCAAGGTGGATTTGAAGAGAATGTTGGTGAATGCGCCGGTGTCCACAAGTAGTCTGTGAACTCGGACGTTCATGATGTTGGCGGTTATCACCAATGAGTCGTTGTGGGGCATCAGTACCCCCTCCAGGTCTGCTGAAGAAAATGTCAGCTCGTTAGCGAGCTGTGAGATGGACCTGGGGCCGGAGCTACCTTCCTGGACTTGGTTTATGGCCTGGATTTCGGCCTTCCTCTTTCTCCTGGATATGGAGGATCCCCCGTCCTGGAGACCTCCGGCAGCTCCGATCTCTTCCTCAAGAATTAAGAGTTCTCGAGTAGGCTCCATGTTTTGCTGAGGTTGGGGAGGTGCCCTCCGTCTGTGATGGGGACCAGGTTGGTCTGCTTCCTCCTCCTCGTCATCGGAGGTAGCCCTCTTCTCGAACCTCGGTCTCTTATCTGGGGCCTTCTTCACGAACTCGGCCAATTTCCCCTCCTCGTAAAATTTCCAGAGTTGCTTGAGGAGGTCTCGGCACTCGCTGGTGAAGTGGCCGATGGCCTGATGGTAGGCACAGAATTTGTTGGGATTGAGCTTCGTGCGGTCCTGGCGGATTCGCCTCGGCTCTTCCAGCATGGCCTTGCCTTTGACAGCAGTGAAGACGTGGTCGACGGAGACAGTGAGGACCTGGTTGAGCTTTTCTTTGAGCTCATCTCCCTCGCCAAAGGCTTTTAAGTTCCGGGGAGTTTTGTAGGCGCCCCCGGACTTCTTCCCGTGGGGCTTCCTTTCCTCGTGGGCACTAACTTCTTTCAGTAGTGTCTCCTGCATAGCCGTGAACACCCCCGCCTTGTGACGGAATTCACTGTAAGTGTTGGGACATGCGAGGTGCATCTCTTTCCAGAGGTCGGTACCCCTCCTGAGTCCGGCCATCGCTGCGACGACCTTGGTGTCTTCACTCACCGGCTCGCCTTCCAGCAGGATTTTGTCGAACCTTTCCAGGTACTGCTGGTCGGTCTCGCTTTCGCCTTGGTGGATGTTGGTGAGTCGGTGTTTCTGGGTAAGGTAGGATCCGAACCCAGAGAAGTGGGCCAGGAACTCCCGTGAGAGTTGGCCAAATGAGCGGATTGACCCCGGGGCGAGTGAAGAGAACCATCGGTGAGCTCGATCCCCTAGGGTCAGCGGAAAGTTCCGGCACTGGGTGGAGTCAGTGGCGCCGACCGAAATCATGAAGTCCACATACTTGGCTAGGTGACTTTCGGGTCCGATTCGCCTTCGTATGCGGACATCACCGGGAATTGAATTTTCTTCTGGACCGGTGCGCAGAGGATGGCAGGTGCCAATGGAGAGGTGGGGAGAGCCGTGGTGTCAGGTCCGCCAGACTTGGCTGCTACTTGTGCTTGTAGCATTTCAACGGCCTTTTTCAGTGACGCCAGCTCGTCATCTCGGGTCACCTCCGGCGGAGGGTGCTCAAAGGTCGTGCGTCTCACGGACGCACGTCCCCGAGGTGCCTCACTCTGGGGTGACCTCTCAGTGGCGGGCTGGAATTGGAGCCCGCCGTGGGGGCCTAGTCGGTCAGTGGCGGGTCTCCTCAGCCTTTCGTGGGCTGATCTGCATGGCTGCTGATCGGAGTCCCCATGGGACGCAGCTGGGGCCGCCGTACGCTCATTCTCTTCGTATCTTGGGCCCAGGCGGCCTTGGAGGACTTCACTCCTTTGTGATTGGTGGGTGCCAGATGCCCCGGTATATGCCGACTCCCTTCCCGTGTAGGGAGCAGGACCCTCCTCCACCATTTTGGCCTTACCAGTCCTCTCCCTACGCTGACGGGCTTGTGCCGAACTCACCTCCTGTTCAGTGGGGAGTACGTTGTAGTCCCCTCTGGTTTGGGTGCCCTGAGTGGGCCTGGTCTGCTCCCGGGTTTCGGCGGCTGGAGCTCGCCTGGGTACTAGGGCGAGCTCGTCCTGCTGTCACTGCTGCAACCTTTATAAGGTCGCGATGGTGCGTTGGAGCTCGTCAGGATTGCTGACCAGGTCCCTCAGAGCGGGGGCCAAGTCCTCCTGGGTCACCGCAACTCGCGGAGGTTGCGGAGCTGTGGTGCTCTTCTGGGGAGGTGGTTGTGAGGTCTCCACCACCTGGCGTGAGGTCTCCACCTCGGCCTGGTTTTGATCACCCCCTTTAGACCTTCCCGCAGCGGCGGAGGCCTGTCCCTTGGCGGCTCGAGTGTTAGCCATTTTTGGGTTTCGGAGGGGGTAGCTTGCTGAAGGTCGTCAGAGTGGAGGGAGGTCGCCGGTGTGGTGGTCGTCCAGCTTAGGTGGAGCTGTGCAAGTTTTCGTCTAGCCTCGCGTGTGACGAATTATCCAAAATTCGGTTTATTCGTGTGCACGCGAGCGTTTGAAAACTTGTTCCGGGCCAATTTCATGAAATCCGAAAACTCGGGTTTTTGTCCGGAAATCTGGGTTCTTCGTTCAAGGGATGAAGGTGTATGTGTATCTTCAAGTGTTCTTGAGTTTTATCAAGAACACCTTCAAATCTTCAAATCTTCAAGCAAACTCTAATGTTTCGTTCTTGAGATTTTTAAATTTTCAGGTTCGAGCCCCTCCATCTAGCGCCAAATTGTTGATAGAACTTACTGATTGTGTTCGTTTATATGGCTTTACGATGGATTAATTCTACCAAACAATAATCCAAGAATTTGTGTTCTTTGGTAGAATATGAGGAGGGAGAGTAGAGAGTTTAGAGAGAGAAATATTGTAATAGGCACTGTATTGATTTTTAGAATTTTTTGAACAGTACAAGAGAGGTCTTATTTATAGGTGTGTGAGTGTGAGACGGCACCTTACGAGCCTATGTGGCTTCCGGTGTTGACGAGGGTTCCTTACCCTCGTCTTGGTCTCTTACACTGCTTCCTTTATCATGCCTCGTCCTACCACTATGCCTTAGACTGGATGGGCCTCATTAAAAACCTCACCGTAAACCACCCTTGTGGATAAACCGGACGGAGGGAAAAAGAGCGCGCCATCGGGGTCCTATTGACTAACATGTGAGCTCATGGGCGAGCTTCGGTGGGTCAGGCGAGCTCTAGGGCGAGCCCTAACGCCTTGCGTGGCCTACGAGTGTTGTGCGATGATGAACCCTGGCGAGACCTTCACGAGGGTATGGGCGAGCTCCAGCATGGCAGAGACGACCCCTTGATTCTCTGATTTACCTCGAGTGGCTCGCCCATCAACAGTTAACACATAACTTTCATGTTCAATTCATTTAACATTTTTAAATGAATATTTATTATTTTTAAAAAATTTGAAAGGGTATATATTTTCTTTCTTATTTTAAAAAAAAAAATTATTAATTCAAATTTTAAAAATTATTTTTACTTTCTGAAAATTTAGAAAAATTGTACTTCTTATAATTCAAACATCATAAAGTTTCAAGTTTTTTATAATTTTTGAAAATAAAAAAATAAAAAAAGAAAAGAAAAAGGTAGTTTAGAAAAAAAAAAGGACCGAGTCTAAACAATATATAATGAAAACTGTGATATTTGAGATATATACGTGATGTATCATGACTCATCAAATATAATTACCGCATAACTCCCATGTTCAATTCATTTATCATTTAAAAATGAATATTTATTATTTTTAAAAAAATTGAAAGGGCATATATTTTCTTTCTTAATTTTTTTTTAAAAATTTACTTATTCAAATTTATATATTTATTTTTACTTTATGAAAATTCAGAAAAAAATGTACTTTATAAAATTCAAACATCAGAAAATTTTAAATTTTTATAATTTCTGAAAATAAAAAAAATTTAAAAAAAAAAAGAGAAGAGAGATTTAGTTACGAAAAAAATAAAAAAATGACATACTCTAAACAATATATAATGAAAACTGTCATATTTGAGATATATACGTGGTATGGTTAGCACATAACTCCCATGTTCAATGCAATTAACATTTTAAAATGAATATTTATTATTTAAAAAAAATCTCAAAGGGTATATTTATTTTTCTTCAAAAAAATTTTTACTTATTGATATACATAATTTAATTTAATTTTTTAACGTGAGAGCCAACAAAATTTATAGGTAAAAAATGTAATTTTTAAAACGTACTTTTTAAAATATATTCACGTTAATTTAATTTTTTAACGTGAGAGCCAACAAAATTAAATGTACTTTTTAAAATTCAAACATTAGAAAATTTCAATTTTTTTATAATTTCTGAAAAAAACAAATTTATAAATTAATTTTTACTTATTCAAATTTATATATTTATTTTTACTTTATGAAAATTCAAAAAAATGTACTTTTAAAAATTCAAACATCAGAAAATTTAAAAATTTTATAATTTCTAAAAATAAAAATAAAAAAGAAGAAAGAGGTAGTTACGAAAAAATAAAAAAGTCCTACTCTAAACAATATATAATGAAAACTGTCATATTTGAGATATATACGTGGTGTATCATGACTCATTAAATATGGTTAACACATAATTCCCATGTTCAATGCATTTAACATTTTAAAATGAATATTTATTATTTTTAAAAATTTCAAAGGGTATATTTATTTTTCTTCAAAAAAAATTTACTTATTGATATACATAATTTAATTTAATTTTTTAACATGAGAGCCAACAAAATTTATAGGTAAAAAATGTACTTTTTAAAACGTACTTTTTAAAATATATTCACGTTAATTTTTTAAAGTGAAAGCCAACAAAATTAAATGTACTTTTTAAAATTCAAACATTAGAAAATTTTCAAATTTTTTATAATTTCTGAAAAAAACAAATTTATAAATTAATTTTTACTTTATGAAAATTCAGAAAAATGTACTTTTTAAAATTCAAACATCAGAAAATTTCAAATTTTTATAATTTCTGAAAATAAAAAAAAAATTAAAAAAAGAGAAGAAAGAGGTAGTTACGGAAAAATAAAAAATACCTAGTCTAAACAATATATAATGAAAACTGTCATATTTGAGATATATACGTAGTGTATCATGACTCATTAAAATGGTTAGCACATAACTCCCATGTTCAATGCATTTAACATTTTAAAATGAATATTTATTATTTTTTAAATTAAAATTTGAAAGGGTATATTTTTTTTTTCAAAAAAAAAATTACTTATTGATATACATAATTTAATTTAATTTTTTAACGTGAGAGCGTGTAATGAGAAGTTTGAACGGGTATATATTTTATTAAATTAGTTTACCTCTACAATATCATTGATGATGAATATGGGCATAATCTCCATTTCCTCGAGTAGTTTGTAGCCAACACCTTTTCAGAAATGCTTGAACTTCAGGTATGTCGGCATTAATGGATAGTCGACTGGCATACAAAGAGTTGGACAAATATTTTCCTTCTGTGCGGGCGAAGTCTAATCTTTGTTTATTAAAATTTATATAACAAAATAATATTGTATTTTGTAACAAAACCTGATATTCGCTTATGGACTTTAACATAATCCAAAACAATGACAATGTGGTCAGATGGGTGATCCTTTCTGTATTTGAGAAGCTGTTCGAAATGTTCCTCCCATAATTGTGCAAGCCATCCTTGTATGCCTTAAAATATATAAACATAATAAAATCAATGTATGATGAATGAATCAGAAATGAATGCGTTAACAAAATAACTGGTTAAGGTGTAAAATTGTGGAACCGTAAATAAATAACTGATTTCTATGTGAGAGTAATATAATCCAAAAAAAACTGTAAGATAAATGTGAAAGAGGAAGTAGGTGAAGTAGCGAGGGACAGAGAAATTGTGAAAGGAGGAAGTGGGTAAAGATAAATGTAATAACTGATGTTTTAATTAAAAGAAAATGTTAAAAAAATTGGAAAGTAATGAGAGGTGGAGAAATTGTGAAAGAAGAAAGCGGGTGAAGACACGTAGGATTAAAAGTTTGGCAATTAGTAGTAAGGGTGGATACTTGAATATTAATTTAATTTTAATTGAACTGAACTGAACTGAAATAATGATGATATTACAACACAGACTTAGAAATGAAAAATAAATAGGACTACGTTTGTATCTGTGAATTTGAAATCTATGGATTTCACCCACAAATAAACACTCTTTTCAAGTAAATTAAGGCTTCATTTGGATGGGTGGATTTGAAATCCATAGATTTAACACACAAATAATCACCCTCTCCATGAATTTACAAATACTTAGATTCTATTTTATGTTTAAAATGGTGGATTTCTAAATCCTCTTCAAACTTATGTCATTTGAAATCCTCCTCTCTATCCCTTTCTATCTCTCATTTTCCTTATTTTTTTTCATTCTCTCCCATCTCATTATAATTCCTAACTTAAAATATATGCTTTCTTACATGTATTTTTGTTTATATCCATTCATTTTCAAATCCATCCATCCAAATGGAGTCTATGTGAATTTACAAATACTTTAGATTTGAGTTTATGTTCAAAATGGAATAATTCTAAATCCTCATAGAAACCACGTTATTTGTGAAATCCTTCATCTCTACCATTCCATCTAGAGAATTCCTCTATTTTTTCCCTCCTCTCTCATTTTCTTACAATTCATGATTTGAAATATATGCATTTTTACATGTTTTTTTAATCCATTCATTTTCAAATTCATCCATTCAAATGGAGCCTAGATTTTTATTAGCATATAATTTTTGTGAACAAATAATAATTATGAGTGTCTGGATTCTTGGTGATGGTGAGTTCCATAGAGTTATTAAACAATAACTCAAATATTAATAAATTATATTGTAAGAACAACTTAGAAATACGTAAAGAATAATTGAGCAATACATCATAGTTAGTTTATTCAACAATACCCCAAGTATTAATAAGTTATAATGCAAGATTAATTTAACAATATTTGAAGAACAGTTGACTAATACCTAAATAATAACTTAGCAATACCCAAAAGAATAACTTAATAATACTAAAAAAATAACTCACTAATATTATTTGTTGAAGTTGATCAATGATGTCACATTATTTGTAATACTCCAATCATTTTGATTATGTATATACATGTTATATATATTAATGTGCTAAAAATTATTTATTTGATTGAAGGATGGTATATGTGGTTTTTCAATCTTTTAAAGTGAGGGAAGAAGAAAATCGGATCGAGAAACACTCCTAACATAAAATTATTTATAATTATCAATCAAAAATATTAATTTTCAAATCGAAAACTCAATAAAATCAATTTTTACCCACGAAAATTACATCGCATACCATACGCGCGAGCTTTAAAAACACAACTCATAATCTTATAATTTCGAGAAATGAAAGAGGAGGGTTTTATCTCCTCACATCCTCCAACCTCATTATAACCCTACACCCCTAACCCTCCGTCCTACCACTAATAAAAACCCCTCTTTCATCCACCCTCGTAAATTTGTCTAATGTGCATATACAACCAGAATATATGTATAAGTGTATGTATATTTGTCGTAAATTGGGAATGACAATATGGCAAGGAGTGGTGTGGATGATTTGGAATTTTAGAAATGATGTGATTTTTAATGGAGTGAATGATAGCATAACAAAGTATTTCAATCGCTTGAAAATATTGTTATGGTAATGGATTAAGAGTTGGAAGCATTTCAATAGGAAAATTGGGATTACGGAGTGGTTAGGAGATCCTTTAAGAAGTTTGAGATATTGATGAATTTACTCAGATTTTTATTGATTGATCTGTTCATTGATGTAAGGGTTGAGTACCCCTTGTACTCAACAATCTCTATTAATGAATGATTTTTTTTACCGTTCAAAAAAAAAAAAAAATTAAGCACACAATAGACACAAATACATTTCATATTCTCTCTCTCAATTTTTGCAACCTTCTCTCAAGGGAGGAGAAAATGATTCTTCTCCCATTTTTTCTTACTCTAGAAAGAGTCCAAGCTATATACCACGGGACAAGGGTAGAAGGTTTTGATCACTTTGAGCAAGAAACAAGCTCTCAAAACTCCATTCTTATGGTTCTCTTTTTCCTTCAAGTTTATCTTCTAACAACCATTTTCTTGTCTTAGTTCAAGAGCAGGCTCATATCCTTTGAGAAGGGCAAACGAACATCTCTTCCTAAAACTTTAAAGCCCTGACTAAAGAGACATCTCCAAAAGGTTCCAACTAGAAATTAAATATCTCATGTCTTTCTTACTTGAAAATCATGTGTTAGGTTTTGATATTTTCTTGAATGCTTAAAATATGATACGTAAAGTTTATATGGTGATTCTATGGTTATAAAATGGTTTGGTGTGTTAAAGATAAACATAGAACTTGAAGAGTATGTGAGTCACTAATAACATACTTTTTCTACATTTTGGGTATATATTCTGGATAAAAATGGTTTTTGTGTACTTTGCTATTTGAAATATTTGTCTATATATTCTGAAACTAGTTGAAATAACTTTCTTTCTTTTGGCACTAGTCTCAAGCGATTTGGAATTTTCTACAATAAGTTATGATTTTTTTGATAAAGTGTTTCAAACTGCTCCATTTTTTTAAAAGACTTTTGTACTACTGTTCACTTCTCTTAAAAGGTCCAAAACTGACATTTTCCTTTACCAAATGACCCAAAACAAAATTTTTGTATGTTTTACTTCAAGGTGAAGTAATCGTAAAATTTCGTAAATTTTGGATGTACACAACTATTTTTAAAAAATGCCTTAAGTGTTAAGAACAAATTGCACACTTTTCACTTTTATTTTTTAATGTGTTTTTTCCACTCAAGAACGTTATGCATATATGTGGTAATTTAGGATTTAAAAAACTTGGTACTTTTGATTGAAAACCTAACTATTAAGTGTATAAGTTAAAACTTTGGAAAAACACTAAAATTAAAAAGACACTTAGTTAAGGGTAAAAGCATTAAAGAAAATCCAAAAGTCCTTTTTGGACCAACCTCTTACTTAAATTAAGTATATGATTATTTTTTTCTTTTACACATTTGTATTGTTGAGATGTACAAGATTTTTGGCTACTTAATGTACCAAGTATTAACCCAGTCAATTTGAAATAAATTAATAAACTTTGATTCATCTTACATTAGAACGTGTCTTTAAGTGTATCTTGTTCAAGCATTTCATTTTAAACAATTGCAATCAATTTTTTAATGTGCCCTTTTTAATAATCACTTTTCAGATTAGTAATTTGTCAAAATGTGTGCACAATTTTATTTTAGGGATGTTCTTTTTTGTTTTAACTTTTAAGTAACTTTTAAAAATTGATATTTAAAATTTAAAATATTTTAGAATCTGTATTCTTTTTTTATTTTTAAGCAGAATATGTTTTAACTTTATAATGTAAAAGAAACTAAAAGTATTATTGGGTGAAGTAAAAATAGTTAATTGATATATTTGTGTAGGTTATTTATAGGGTTAATATTTTTAAAATCTATTTTCAAAATCCGAACTAAAATATATTTTAGATTTTAAAATTTAAATCCGAGTTTTTAAAGCCCAAAAGGAGCATGTCCTTATTAGAGTTTCTCTCATGTCCTTAGGATGTGTGACATTGGATATGAATCCTCTGTTGGGCAGTGAAACCAACAAATAATGATGAGTATTAAAATTGTGGGATATATCCTCTTTTTTAACTCATTAACACGGTAACAAAAAAATCATGACTTGATTTTTAGTAAAAAAATAGAAATAAAAAAGGGATATACGCCAGCGTTTTAGTACCCATCACCATTTGCTGATTGGAAAAAACTGCCGGTCGCCGCCCGCAGTTGCCGATTGACGTTGCCTAGAAGCTGCTGCGTTTGAACCGTTCGTTTTTTTCTTTTTCCCTTATTTCATTACTCAAAACAATGAAATTGAGTGGATCAATATTGTTTATTACGAGAACAATGTGCTTAATTACTCGGTCTAAGTTTGTATATTAAAATCTGGGTTAAACACAATGGGCCCATTTATATTCAACTTCAACGTTAGAACATACATCATAATCCCTCCGTCAATAAAAATTAGTCCACGTTGCCTTAAATAGCCGTCCACAATAAATAGTCTACCTACCAAAAATGAAAAAATTTCAATCATTATTTTTATTTTTTTATACACATATACTCACTTTTACACATCACATCAAATATTTTATTAATAATTAACACTTCTTTATACTAATACACTCACTTTTACACATCAACATCAACATTTTCTGAATAACCGTGCACAACTAAGGTAGACTAATTATCATGGACGAAGGGAGTATATGAATTATTCTTTTCGTCCCATTACTTAAGGATGGTGACGTTCTTTTTTTGCAAGAGCAGTCCCAATGGGGACTCAAATATCAATTCAAACGCAAAATTTGCCACAAACCCTCCTCCAATGGGAACTCATATATGGTGGTAATTTACCATGGATGAACAGTGTGTGACAAATTTGTCACACACTGTTCCTCAACTCAAATGTTTTCTTTTTTTTATTTTTGCTTTTTTTTATCATTTTATCTATATTACACATATATTTTATTATGTAATTTATTATTTAGATAAATGTAATATTATATATTGATATAAAAATTAAATATTAAAAAATTAATTATAGTATTAAATTTATTTATAACATTATATGATATAAAAATTAAATATTAAAAAATTATTGTATTTAAATAAAAAGTTTATATATTGATATTAAATTTATTTATAACAATATGTAATTTATATTATTTGCATTATGTTGTAATATTTTTAAATTTGCATTATGTTTTATTAGATGTGTAACTTTTCTATATTAATATGTAATGTGACGAATTATGTTATTGAATTTTGTGACTTATATCATTGAGTCGTTGTTATTTAATTTTTTATTAAATATATTATATTTTTATTAATTTAATTCTAAGATTTAAATATAAATATCAAATTATAAAATTAATTATATGTAAATAATAATAAAATAAAAAATAAATCTTATTAAAATAAGAATATTCTAAAAGAATATTCCCGTTGAGTTAAGATTTGAGTTTTATGATTGGAGGTGATTTTACTGTTGGTGGCAAATTTAGTGGCAAATAGATGTATTTGAGTTTAAATTTGAGTCTAACTATTGGGAATGCTCTAATAAGAGAAAGGGCAAAATTAGCATTCATATCCTAGTATGCCAACTGTTTCGTCAATACTCCCTCCGTCCCAGAGGTGTTTTCATTTTTGGGATAACACAGTTTTTAAAAAAAATGGGTGATGTGTAAAGTTATATTATTAAAATAATAAAATTAGTTAGATTAAATGTAAAAGTAATGACATTTTGTGTACCTATGTGAATATTATGAGGATAAAATTAAAATAATTATTTTCATTTATAAGGTGTAAAAATAATTGTGGGACAGACGAAAAAAAAAGTATGAAAATAATTATGGGACGGAGGGGAGTAATATCTTTAGCAGGGTAAGATAGTAATGTGAAATAAAGAACATGAAGTTGTAATAAAAAATTATACCATCTTGTATTAAATCATACATTTCTTTTCCTACAAAGAAATGACGTGTCTGTATTGAGTTTGGTTTGACAACGAGTTTAAAAGTGTTGACCCATTTATTTCCTAACCCCACGATGGACGATGGTTTGGTAGTCTCATTTGGAGAAAATTATAAACATAGTAGTTTTGTTTGAATCTTTATCTTTTTAATTTTTTAATTATGATCATTTAGTTATTAAAAATAGTTATTTAAAAAAAAAAAATTCTTAATAATTAAAGAACTATAATTGATAAATTAAATAGATAAAGAATTGAGAAATTAAATAGATAAAGAATTAAATCTGAACTCTAAAGTTACAAAACCATTATGATATTCTTTATTAATTACATATGTATCCTTTTTTTTATATTTTTATTTATCTGATTTATTTAAATTATAGTTTGTGTAAAACTTTAAATGTATTATTTTTACTTTCTATTTTCAAATAATATTTATATATTTTGATTTCATATATTTAATTATATAATTTTATACTCTTTTAACATTGTAAAATATTTTTCTTTTTACTTTATAAATCATATGCTATGTAGAATTTATAAATCATTTCCAATGTATTTCAATAAAAAAATTAAAAAATTTAAATTTAAAAAATGAGAGTATAATATAATATAATTAGACACTTATAATATATTTAATATATAATGTGAAATTATAGGAATAAATTTACATTTAAAATTTTAAAAGGCTATGATTTAATTAAATCAAATAAATGAAATAAGATGATTTCAATGAAAAAATAATATAAAGTAATATGACAAATTTAAGCAAAGAGTATAATAAAAGAAATATAATTACAATTATAATTTTTTTAAAAGAATATACTATAATTTAAATAGAATTTATAAAGTCAAAAGAGAAATAATTTACAATATTTAAAGTGAATAAAATAATATAATATATATGAAATTAGAATATACTCCCTCCATCCCGGAGCAACTTGCAAGGGGTGGAGGGCACACAAATTAAGAAAAAAAAGGAATAAAGTAAAAAAAGTATTGCTTTGAGGGTTAATTTGGTAAAATTTTATGTAAAAAGTAAAGAAGTTAGTTGGATTGAGTGTAATGTGGGCCCAAAAAGTGAAAAAGTAGTGGCATTTTGTGTAAATATGTAGATATTGTGAGGGTGAAGTTTATAAAAGGGTTTTCATTTTTGGCCTTGCAAGTTCCTCTGAGACGGAGGGAGTATATAATATTATGTTAAAATAGAAAGTATAAATAATTACATTATAATGTTACACAAGTTATAATTTAAACAATTTAGATAACTGAAAATGTAAAAGAAGGATACATATATAATTAATTGATAAAATATTAATTGAGTCCAAATTTAAAAAAAAAATTATAACTAAATGACTATAATTAAGAAATTAAAAAAATAAAAGAGTAAATTTAAATTTAAATAAAATTACAAGACCATTTCTGATATTTTCTTTGAAATGAACAATTAGAAGCACTTTCTTGATGGGACCCAATAATCTATACATATATAATAATAAAATTTTGAATAAAATTGGGCTCAAGATTCTTTTTAATTTTTTTTTCTAAAATTTTTAAATTATTTTCATACCATATCATATAGCTTAGGTGGTTTAAATTTTTTTTTTTTTTTTACTCTAGGTTACAAGGTTCAAACCGGCAAATTTATTAATATAAAGATATTTTCAAAGTATGTCAAAATAGGAAAAAAGGGAATGTGTTTATTAAAATAGAGTCAGTTGGCACTGATAGTACCGACTAGTGACGTGGCCTGACAAATTATGTTTCCAATACACCGAATATGATGGACAAGTTTTATTCGAGACATTAACTAATGTGCAAGGGGCAAATATGTCATATGCATATAGCAGTGGCTGCCAGATTGTATTACAACTTACAATTTTAAAGTGGTCATGAAAAATTGGGAATTGAAGAATTTAATTTTAAAAATTAAGCCTAAAAATAAAGCAAAAGATTTAGTTTTTATTTTACCATCCTGTCCCCAAAAAATTATTATTTATTTTGCAGTTAATTAATTAAATTTATAAGTTAATGAAAATTATGTTAGTGGGATGTGGAAGTTACAAGTTAATAAAAATTATTTTAGTGGGGATGTGGGAGTTGGTCAAATGTGGTTATGACTGTGATTATGGATATTAATATGTTTTTATATTTACGTAAATAAAGTTGATTTTTTTCTATAGTTAATATTTGAAAAGATCAAATAATTCGAATATATATAGATTTATGTAAAAAAAAAAAAAATTTATATGTATAATTAATATTTGAAAAGATCAAATAATTTGAATATATATATATATATATATATAATTACGTAAAAAATTAATTTTTAATATATAAATATATATAATTAGTATTTGAAAATGAGAGAGTATAAATTTAAAAGTTTTCCTTCCATTTTGTATTTTATATTTTCCATGACTACTTCAACCATTTGAATAACCTAGCTACTGCGATGGGAAAGAAACAGTCACTACAATCAATACAACCATTTTTTTACTTTATTTTGAAACGTAGAAAGTAATATGTAGGAGAATTAATACTTGGCGTAATTTTAAATTCATGTATATTATAAAATAAATAATGATATCAATAGAATTAAAATTTTATTTATTAAATATCATTGATCGTGCATTTCACGGGTAAAAATACTTGTATGTATAATAAGAACATGTTTTCAAACTCTTTTAAAAATGTAATTTTTTTTTAATATGTGATTATACACTTTTAAATGAATTTGAAAACACACCCAAAATTTTTGTGAAATGAATAGTTATAAGCACTTTCTTGAAAGTTGGTGGAATCAATTTTTTTTTCTTTTAAAAGATATCACTATTCCTTTTGGGCTTGTTGGCTAGGAATTAACGCTGATAGGGATGGATTGGCACATTTCTTTCACATTCAAATATTTATGGGTTATTGCCTCTCCGATACACAATAATAATTCCCTTTTTGCTCAGCCCACATTGACCAAATTATTTACTGGTAGCTCATTATTATATCTTCTCAGGGAAATACCCCTACCTGAAAAAAAAATCGAGGCCCTATATACCTACATGTCGTAAACATAATATACATATCAATAGTCAAACATTTCAAATTCAAAATTTTGAATCTTCTTCCTTCCTTCGTACTCTAATTTCTGCTCATATACCAACTTTCAGAGATGAAGATGTATGATAAGGATTTTCTGAAGAAATCAACATATACTTATTTAGTGGAGTTTACGATTATTAGTGGTATTTGGTAAGTTCAATTTGTTTTCTGAGTCGATTTGTTTTGCCCTAACTCAATTATTCTTGGTGGAAATAGTATATATAATATCACTTATGTAAATGTGCAGGTTTTCGTGTTTCCTGCTTTTGAAGAGGAATGAACGGTATCAAAATTCTCTTTAGCTTTAAGAACCATGGTGTTTGCAAGTTGATGTCCTGTGATGAAAATACAAGGTATTTTCAAATTATTTCCTAGGTTAGAGGTTGGTGGTCCGAACTTTTGATGATGTCGTTCAATTGTTTATGCCAAGTTGGGGACGTTACTAACGTGGCCCTTGAATGTGAAGACGATCTGAAGAATCTCCTCCGTTTATGTTCAATCATGTCTGTTTTTGTTGTTAATGTTGAAATATGTGTTAGCAATATACCTTGTACAAGCCCACACTCAATTGACACAAATAGTCCTGAGTGTACCCCGTCTTCTAGTAAAGTAGCTAGGAAAACTAAACATAGGAAGTTGATTTCGCTAGAGTATGGTATAAATCAGAAAAACAGGGGCAAAAACAATAATGTTGTGGCAGGCTCTGTAGATTTTCATGAAAGACACGAGATAGCAGACTTGGACAGTTGTGCTCTGTCCGAAAGAGAACCCTTATTATCAGATGATTGGGCCAACATAATGAAAAGCGGTGTGGGAGCAGTGTTCAGGGGTGGTGCTAAACATTTTAGATCCTCTCTTATTAAGTTCACTTTGAAGACCGGATTTAGGTTCAAATATTATCGAAATGATAGTCGGTATATACATGCTGTATGTTTTTTTAATGAATCTTTTTGTGATTGGTTTATTAAAGCTAAGCTGGATAGGAATACCAATTACTTTGTTGTTTTTAAATTAAACTTGGTCCATAAGTGTGTTGGGAACCTAATAGGTAGTGATACTAAAAGGCTTGTACCTAGAATGGTGGGGGAATTTTTCTTGACTGATGTAAAGGACAACCCAAACATTAGTGGCAAGAGTGTTATTCAAAAAATGAAGAATTTGTATGGAATTGACATTCCATATTGGAAGGCGTATCGTGCGGTAGAACGCGCTAGGGAATCAATTTTTGGGACTTTTGATGATTCATATGATGAGTTGCGATGGTACTGTGAAGCAATTAAAAGAACAAATCCTGGGAGTGTTGTGGAAATTCAATCCAATTTAGAAACTCATCAATTTGAAAGATTGTTTGTAGCGTTTAAGGCATGCCTTGATGGTTTTCGTAGTTGTCGACCAATGATATTTCTGGATGATACTTTTTTAAAAGGACGGTCAAAGGGCACATTGTTGTCTGCTACGACAAAGGATGGAAATAATGGTAAGTTTTAGTAATTTTTGTGATAACTTTTTGTGCAATTTGTTATAGGGATATAAGTATATCATTATCCAAATTATGTTTTAGTTGTACACACTGCAATGCAATTTTCATATGTTGTGTTTTTTGTTAAATGTAGGGTTGTTCCCTGTTGCCTTTGCTCTTGTTTCAGCTGAAAACAATGAAAATTGGATTTGGTTCTTGCACTTGGTACGTCGCACCTTGATCCATAATAAAAAGATCCTTTATTTTTCAGATAGGCACTTGGGTATATTGAATGCTTTCAATGAGATATGCGATGAGCCGGTTCATTTTTATTGTTTATATCATTTGTTAACAAATTTGAGAGACCGCTTTTCAAAGGGTTGGAATAACCATAATAGAGAGAAATTAAGTGAATTGTTTCGGGAATGTGCATATGCTTCTGATATTAACACATTTGAGGTGAAAATTGAAGAATTTAAGAATCTTGGTGGTCAATTGGCTGAGGAATTTCTTGAGCTTCTTCCATATGAAAAATGGGCAGTGGCCTATGCTCCTAACATAACTAGGAATGGGCAAATGACACCGAATGCAGCAGAATCTTTTAATGCATGGATTAATGATGTAAGATCCTTACCAGTTTGCCATATGGTGGAAGAGATACGTTCTAAGATTAGTGATTGGTTTGTCAAAAGAAGAGCTCAATGTATATCTTGGAGTGGGGCACTTGTTGCTTGCAAGGAGGATTTGTGGAATTTCTATGTTGAGTGCTGTAGTAACTGGAATGTGGTTGTATGTCCAAGTGGTGTTTTCAAGGTTGATTCGAAACCGTCTGTTGTTGTTGATCTTAATAGCCAAAGTTGTTCTTGTTTTCAGTGGCAGTTAAAAGGCTTTCCGTGTGTGCATGGAGTTGCCGTTATTAGATTGAAGTCGCCAACAATCTTCCCTCATGTGAATGAATGCTTCTATACTTCAACGTACAAAAAATGTTATGAGTCTGATCTACACCCAATCCCTGAAACGGAGAAGTTAAAATATAAGCAAAAAGATTGGGAATATAAAATTTTACCTCCATCTCTTGGAAAGAGACCTGGTCGGCCGAAAAAATCACGGAATTTGTCCTATGGTGAGTATCGCAAGAGGAAAAAATCAATATGCCAAAGTTGTGTGAAGCTTGGGAGGCATGACAAAATAACCTGTGGGCTGTTGAATGACGTCAACAATGTACCAACTTAAGGTTAGTTAATTTACTGTTAATTACTTTTATCTAATGTTTCAATGTTTGTTAACCTTGTATGTTTCCTATATAACCTGAATTATTTGTGTTGTTGCAGATTACTACCCATCTTCTTCATTGAACGATGTTACTATTCAACAAGATGATTATGTATTTGGATTCTCTGAAGAATGGTTTCAATGATTATTGTTAGTTTATGTTACGATGTGGCATTATTTGTGATATCAATCAGATATATATTGGAAGTTGTATAGCAGGCAAAATTTTTGGTTTATAGTGATGGGTAATTAATGCAATATTATGAAGTAGGAGTTAATTTGGAAGAATTTGTGGTTATAAGATGTGTTGTGTTAGTAAGAGGTAATTGCTATTCTGAACATTTGTTATGCTCATCTATTCCCTATTTAAGAGCTATATGTTTTGAATAATTTATGTGTCATTTACTCTTATTAATAAAAATATTCATAAAAAATTGTGAGAAAACTTGAGTTATATGTAGTAAAAAAAATTCAATTATATATATATATATATATATATATATTACCTATGTCATTTGTAAGTTGATATGAAATATATTTTCTTTTGGACCAAATATCCTTTGATTGAAAATTATATTATGTTACAGTAAAGCATTTGATTGTTGTAAATGAACGATTAATTTTTTTGAACTTATGCGGTATTACTTTTGAACTCGTAAACAAGTATTTACTTGTGCAATATTATCCGATTTAGGGTTATAGAATAAACTTTATTTAGTATAAGTAGTTGCTTTAATTGCAAAACAATCTCATATTTTGTTAGTGTCATATTGAACTAATACGAAATAAATTATTTTACCAGATGAAGTTCAGGAATATTATTAAACAGTATTCAAAATTTTGCTAGATAAATAGGGGGAATTGAAAAAAACAGAGAAATAGATAGACCATCAATTAACAGTTGGATTATGTTAAACACTCATTAAATGGTCATTAACTTTTTAAGCCAAGTAACCCAGTGGAGCACATATAAAATTGAGTGACTTTCTATTTACACTATATCTCCTTTTGCTACACCTCAGCCCAAGGAAGTAACAGTAAAAATGAACAGGAATCCCTTTTTTCAAGCCCCCGTAATGCGCTGATGCCCCAATCTTCATCAAACAGTTATAATTCTCCCAATGATCTATGGGAAATGTATCCCCGTCACTGTCCTACACATGATTTAGAAGGCAGAATTTTTACTTCATACACCGAGGAGAACCCAGGTCGGAGATTCGTGAGATGTCCGCTGTCGGAGGTAAATCGATTTGATTTTTATTGTTCATCTATTAATATTTTTGATGTTTCATATATAAGAAATTGAGTCTATTTAGGGTTGATTCCTTTACTATTTTAATTATTTCAAAGGTTTATATAAATCTATACGAGAAATGCTATTTTTTGACAACTTGTACATGTATTGAATGTCCTTGTTTTGAAAAGCACGGAGGTTGTAAATTTTTTGACTGGGTGGACGAGGAGATACCATAGGTAAATGCGTCTCGCGTAGCAAGGAAGAAGAACAATGTTGAGTTTTATTTAAAATAAAGTAGGGAAAAACAAAACCTACTTTCTGAGCAGGTGGATGGGCTTCGTCAACTGGTTCGAACTCTAGAAAATCGAATTGCCGAACTTGACGTCATTAATAATCCTAATGCAGGGGTGCCTCACCAATCATCCTTCAAGCGTACCCTTGTCAAAAATGAATTCTGTTCACTCAAGGTGTTTGTGCTACTTATTGGGATTGTTGTTGTGGGTTGGATAGCAGGATTCCCAAGAATATCATATTAGAAGAATTTATAACAACTATTTTGGTTACTGAATTTTGTGTAATGAATGTAGATGGACCGAGTTTTTTGGTTATAGATTCACATCTATTACAAAAAATTAGGCGTTAATTCTCTCCAAATTGAAGATGTTCCTATATATTTAGTAACTATGTTCTAAGAATGTTTAATTACAAAAGACTTAAATACTGTTTGAGTGTATTTACTGGGAATTCTTACTTATTTTAACTTCTGCAATTACGTACATGTACTTGTTAATTAAATTTGCACTTGTCTATCGTTTTATATATTCGTAATAATATAAACTTGGAATCAATACTCGTAATATAATATGTAAGAAACTGCATCGTTTTTTTAAATGAACTATGGTAATGTCGTATCTAAAATGTGTGTATCTCAAGTATATTGAGTTTTATTATCATGTGTGGTTCTTTAATACAAAAAGTCAAAAATTTGTATATATTTGGTAACTATGTTCTTCAATTTAATTACAAAAGATATGTATTACTGCATGAGTGGATATTTACTAGGATTAATCGCATAAGTTCAAAAAAATTGATCGTTCATTTACAACAGTCAAATGCTTTACTGTAACATAATATAATTTTCAATCAAAGGATATTTGGTCCAAAAGAAAATATATTTCATATCAACTTACAAATGACATAGGTAATATATATAATTGATTTTTTTTTTACTACATATAACTCAAGTTTTCTCACAATTTTTTATGAATATTTTTATTAATAAAAGTAAATGACACATAAATTATTCAAAACATATAGCTCTTAAATAGGGAATAGATGAGTATAACAAATGTTCAGAATAGCAATTACCTCTTACTAACACAACACATCTTATAACCACAAATTCTGTTTGAGTGTATATTTACTGGGAATTCTTACTTATTTGAACTTCTGCAATTACGTACATGTACTTGTTAATTAAATTTGCACTTGTCTATCGTTTTATATATTCGTAATAATATAAACTTGGAATCAATACTCGTAATATAATATGTAAGAAGCTGGATCGTTTTTTTAAATGAACTATGGTAATGTCGTATCTAAAATGTGTGTATCTCAAGTATATTGAGTTTTATTATCATGTGTGGTTCTTTAATACAAAAAGTCAAAAAATTGTATATATTTAGTAACTATGTTCTTCAATTTAATTGCAAAAGATATATATTACTGCATGAGTGGATATTTACTAGGATTAATGCCTGAATTGAACATTTGTATTATTTACCTGTATTTGTAAATTAAATTTTGCACTTACTAATATACAAACTCGGCTGTCTTGCGGGTGTTATTTAATAGGTAAAAAGTTGGGTTTTATTTTTAAATGAACCATGGTGATGTAGTACATTATGTATATATATTGTGTAGTACATTATGCAGATTTTCTATGGTGAGTGCTTCTTTAATATGAATATTAAAGAATTTTATTGTTGTTGGTTCTGCCATAAATTATACTCCCTCCATCCCAGAGGAACTTGCAGGTTTTTCTTTTCGGGACGTCCCAGAGGAACTTGCAAGGCAAAAAATGGAAACCCTTTTATAAACTTCACCCTCACAATATCTACATACTTACATAAAATGCCACTACTTTTTCACTTTTTAGGCCCACATTACACTCAATCCAACTTACTTCTTTACTTTTTACATAAAATTTTACCAAATTAACCCTCAAAACACTATTTTTTTTACTTTATTCATTTTTTTTCTTAATTTGTGTGGCCTCCACCCCTTGCAAGTTGCTCCGGGACGGAGGGATTACTTTTTTATAAAATTATGTTATGAATTGAAAATTGTGGATGTGGGGAAAAAATAAGGAATTTGAAAGGTATATATATTTTCTGTTGTACATTGATATGATGTATTTTTAACAGGAGAATTGTATTAGTAGTAGAGATGTTAAACGGGCCGTGGGCTGGCGGGCCGGCCCGTTTAACCCTGTTTTTTACAGGGTTAGGTCCGAGTATATGGCGGCCCGTATAAAATCGGGCCTTTTTGGCCCGGACCGGTTAGCCCGCGGGCTAAACGGGCTAGCCCGCCGGTTAACCGGGCTGGCCCGGTAGCCCAGTTTTTTTAATTAAATTAAATAATTAATATATAATATAAGTTAATTAAATTTGAAAGTGATTGTGGGCTGTGGAGGTGTGGGCCTTGGGCCTGTGTACTGTGGCTGTGGGCTGGCCTGATTTCTCCTCACTTGTGTTACGTAATTGTAAACTTTATTAATTATATTTTTATTAATTATTAATTACTAATTCATTATTAACTAATAACTTAACTACAGATTAAAATAGAAAAATAAGTAAATGAGTTAGATCTCAATTAATTCAAAACTTTTAGGGATGTGTGAACTTTAGTTATTAAATCATTAGTTCTATTTTATATTAAATTTTAAATTTGTAAATTTTTTTTACCCCGAGCCCGTTAGTGACCCGTTTAGCCCGCGGATCGTTAGGGTTAGGGTTAGGTCCGAGCATATAGCGGCCCGTTAAGGATGAACCGCTAAGGCCCGGAGCCCTGTAGGGTTAGGGTCAGCCGGTTTAACATTTCTAATTAGTAGTAATAACTCAATTTATTGGGGAATTGCTAGCTGTGTAAATAGTATATTACATTACCTTTGTAAATATTTTGAAAAATGTTCGAGTTGTGTTTATATTTATGTTAAAAAATATAAAAGTATTACCATATGAAGTGTGAGTTTTATTTGTTTTACTTGCATTGTTTTAGTAATTGTTGCTTCATTTATAAAAAAAAAATCCTAGATTATTATGAAGTGTGACGCCTGTAATAGTATCATTACTAATTATATACTGTATATAATAGTTTCAAATGACCTATGTAGTAGGAAAAAAGGAATATTATGTATTAAATATATTCACCTCGTTTTTTTGACGAAATAAACTAAAATCAAACTTTGATTATTAAACGATAATATGTATTACATTTTGAAATTGATGAATAGGTCATGGAATTTGTAAATATTTTGTATCACATATTACCTATGACTGCAGAATATGTGCCTGAACATAAAAACAGCAAATCTTCAAATTACCCTTCCTTTGTTTTTTAATGCTGGCTTGCGAATCTTTATATGTAAATGTAGTGCTTATAGAAATTAACCAACTAGATGAACCAATATATACATAATAATAGCTTCATATACGGAATGAAATATTGTCTTATACCAAGATTCTAGACTACAATTTAAACCAGAACAAAATACATGCAGTTACTACCCAACTAAGTACATCAGCATAGTTACTGATTAACATAAACCGTTGCTTCACCATAACTAATTTTCTTTTACAAGTAATACTATAATATAGCAAAAAGCAGCTGACCACACATCACATTCATTAATTTGCTGCTGCTAGATTCAAGTTCTACTACATATTGCATAGATCATGTTAGTAAACAAATTTCCATAATATGACATTACCTCCATACTTCAAAAGATTGCAGCAAATTGGTACAAAAAACAAGGGATCAAGTACCCCTTACCTGATATTTGATCATCAGAGACTTGCAACAATTGGGAATGCACTTGATGCTACGTTAACAACCTCTTCACTAGCAAACGGTAAGAACCTATGGGCTTTTAAATCCCAGCACCAAAAGGTGCCCAATGGGTTAACACGGAACACGATTTTTTCGCGCTGTGGTTCAACCAAATACAGGGGCTGAAAGTTGATAACTCGATACACCTCTCTAATGGGGAAGTCTAGTTGAACACTGTGTCTTTCCCAAGACTCATCATCACAGTAATCAGTTAAAATCCATATCTCAACACGTTCATTAGCCATATAGAAAGTAGGAAGCAACACAATTGTATCTCCATTGAGTGCAGTAAAGGAATGATGCCTATAATGAAACACTGTTACATCAAAGCTTTTTACCTGAACTTCTTGTCCACCAATAATGAAACACTCTTTATAAACATCAAAAGTACGTGAGATTACTTGGATATCACCTTCGACCTTGTTACATTTACTTTTCCAAACTTCATGGTCATTTGTAATGAGTGCATTTATAAGCAACCAAAATGGACTCAACTTCAAACACTCAATATGTATAGCTTTGAACCCAATTGATTTTAACTCCTTCATTGAACTCTTGAGATTGCTCCTATAATATGTTGTGTTTGGTTTCACTTCAACATGCACTACAGAGGTATAGTGCTTGCATTACTATGTGTTTGAAAGAGAAATCTTTAATCATAATAACAGATTTGCAGTAATATCATACCAAATGGATTTCGTGGCTTCATTCCTTGTTTAGAACTACTGCTACATCCATTCTCTTTAGTCATTCCTCTGCTATTTTCTGCACCAAATGTCAACTTATTTCATTTGGAAACAAAAAAGGATTGTGGTGTGTATGTTGGGAAAATAAAAAACAATGATTTACCCTCAGAAATGTTATCTGAGCCACACCTCCCTCGTTTTCTACTCTTACAAAAATGATGTTCAAAGGGCTCACTATCTTCTGTATTAGTTAGATGACAAATCATTACTAAATATCTAACCTTGCTATATTTCAATACACAATCTATAAAAAATTCTCTACATGTGCTTTCAGAATTTGACATACATTCATCCCTGTTGCATTTCCTAGACTTTTTATGCTTGTGCGAGGAACTATCGTTTGAATCTGATAAAAACTTACAAACTTATCTTAACCATTTCATAAGTGATACATATCTGTTATTGTCATCATTATACGCCATTCTAACACATTCTGTAATCTATTAAAAACTAACAAATTTATCTCAACCATTTCATATAGCACCCGGACTTAAAGAAATGAGATGTATAATATGTGTATATAACAATCTATCAACTGAACCTAAGAATGTTAAACTTATATTTATATACCTATGAAATTGTAAATAAAGATTGTACCTTTCTTTCGCAAGTCTCTGTCTTTACATTTAGATCCACTAGTTTCCCCTTTACTACAGCACTTGCTCTGGTTCTTGGGATTTTTTTCGTTCTTCTTCGCCATTGCTGCCGTACTTACCTGGAAAGATAATTGCTATATAAACGGCTCTAAAACCCTAATTTTCCACAAAAAAATGTATGAAATTAGGGAAAATGAAACGATCATAATAAATTATACATGCATCAATTCAAAAAATAATACCCATCCGAGTGGTGCTCAACTTTGTTTTTTTTTTTTTTCTGAATGTTTCAATCGGTGCCTTAACCAGAGCAGATTTCGTAACCAAGCTTATACGAAGTATAACTTTTGTCTCAGATAAAAGGAAACGAATTGCAGGGGGAGTGTATATTGAATATAATAGCTCTTTAAGCTTCTGCACGGATTTGATTGACGTGAGTAGGAGGGAAAAATAAAGTCAATCGAGTTACCCAGTTTTTCATAACGTAGGGGTATTTTTGGTATTGAACTTATGAATTGTAGTGGGCAGGAAACTGAATTTTGTCAACGAGCCCGCAACAAAAACTTTTCCAATATTGTACCCAACAGTCTCCAACCCAATATTTATCCATACATATTACACATTTATATCTCTATTCTTTAAAAAATTTCATACAATCACATCACATTTCTATTCACATACTTATTCTCTCTTCTAGTTTTATTTTACTCACTTAGGAAATGTTTGGTTGGACACTTTTATAACTGAGTAATGATAATCAAAGTCATAGTGTGTGTTTGGAATGACTCTACTATAACTTTGATTCTAAAAAACTAAGTAATCAACCATACTTCAGCTATATGAGAACGATGACTTTCATTACATACCATTTCCATTTCTATACCATTTCCATTCCTTACAATTATACCAAACGCCCCTTACTTTTTCGTACTTTTATTTTATCTACTTATTCTCTCTCCTACTTTTATTTTACCAATAATAATAAAATAATACAATATTATATTTATATATAATCATCCTCCACTTTTCCATCTCCATCCCATCCCATCCACGACCGTTGTTAGATCTTCTCCAACAGTCCGTTAAATTGGCGGTTTCCGCCAAATTTTGATCCCAGCTGATTGTTAAGTTGATGCGCCAAAGTGAAGGTATTGAGTTTTGGCGTGATGGGAGCGCCAGATCTGGCGCCCGAGAAGGTAAGCGCTATTCTTTTATTATTATTATTATTATTATTAAATTCTATATTTTTAGCTTGTTATTTTATTTTTAAAATAATTAATATGTTATTTATATATATATTTGTATTTATTTTATTAATAAAAAATTATTATTTTTTACAATAAAATGATACATGTAAAAATAAAATAATATAATTAATGTTGAACAATTACTAGAAAATAGAAAGACATCAAAATAGAGATTACATAAAAAAATACACGATTAAATATTGAATTTAATTATTATAATATAATAAAAAATTCATTTAAAATTAATATAATGTAATATTATATTATAGTGCTAAAAGAATAGTGCTGATTGCTGGGAATAAAATATTGTCTCTATTTTAAAATAGTGCTGAATTGACTCCAAAATAGAGGCAATTGTCGAAGATGACCTTAACGAAACAAGCATTTGTTTCAAAACAAATCACAGTACCCAGCAGATTGCTTGTAGACTGCTGCATGCATGGACCTCACTATTTTTTCTCCAACTTGCAACAATTTGTTGGAATTTGGATGGCCAGCACGTGAATTCATTAGATCACATTACCTTGAAATATTTATTTATTTATTTATTATTTCTAGTCTATTCATCAATATTAAAATAAAAACATTTATTTATCATTTCTAATATATTCCTCCCATGCCTATTGGTTGGACACGATGTATATGTACCCCATATCGTAAGTGTCGGAAACTTGTAAAGATGTACGATGTTGATGGTTTGCCACCAAATCCTACTTTTTTTAAAGATCAATTTAAATGAACTAGGTAATAAATAAATAAGTTTAAGTTAAATATAGAAATAAAAAAATTCCAATTGCGCTTGAAGAGCGGTTTACAACTGCTTTATAAGTGCTCTTTTCGAGAGTGTTTTTTAAACAACTCTCCGAAATTAGATAACTGTCACATGAAAAACACTTATACTCCCTCTGTCCTGCAAGAATTTGCACACTTTTCTTATTTGGACGTCCCACACAAATTTGCATATTACTAAAAAAGGAAACATTGATTTACGTGCACACTCACAAACCTTTACACATATTTACTCATATACCACTACTTTATATATAAAACTATTTTTTCTTAAAAAATGTGCCGTTCCGTAGGGTGCAAATTCCTATGGGACGGAGGGAGTAATCGCTTTCTAAGTGAAAAAATAAGAGTTATTTAAATCCAAATCTGTATTAGTGATATTACAATGGTCAGTTGGTTTTTTAATCATTAAAATTCTAATGGATTTTTCCTAACACTCTCATAATACCTATTTTATTCAAAATAATCTTCATTCATTGATCTACAATATTAAAGCAATTTTTTAAAAAATGCATACCAATTGTAATTCGAAGTATAAAAATTAATAGAGAGAGAGAGGAAGGGGTATAGTTTAATTTGTCATAATATTTTAAATAGAGTTGGTTTCATATGACTTCCCACATCAAGATTTTCACATTTCAAAATTTCAAAATCATGACTTCCCATAACCCCCTTAATCCCAAAACAAATATACCCTCAGTGAAAATACCTCTAAAAATATTAATTTCATACTATAAAATTTGTTCATAGGATTATTTGTATACGAATAATATCATATTCCATTTATCTCACTATAAAATTCTCATTTTACCATTTAGATGGGTTCCACAATAAATTTTATATTCTTTTTTTGACAATTACATTTTACTTTTTAATTCTCATTTCTATTAGTCTTTGCACTGAATATATTTTTCTTTCTATTACCCCCGTCTCATAATAACTTGCCGATTTTTTTTTTGGGACGTCGCACGAGAACTTGTAGATTAAAAAAAAAAGAAAATTCTATCATCACCCTCACAATACTTACACAAAATGTCATTATTGTTTTTACTTTTTGAACTCATATTACACTTAATCCAACTACCTTCCTTACTTTTTATATAAAATTTTGCAAAATTATTTCTCAAAATTCTACATTTTTTAATTTATTTGACTTTTTTTCTCAATGTGTGTATTTCTCCATCCTTGTAACTTGTAAGTTTCTAGTATATTATTTATATTTTAATTTTTAATATTTATTTTAATCCGGCTCATTGCATGAGGCGCATGGGATCTTTACTTCTCACTGTGGATGCAGGAGAGAGAGTGCCACGTTGCAACCTCGTCTTCGGTGACAACCGATTCAGCACTGTCTGTCACACTTTCTCTTCTGCACTTACCCTCCGCCACTTCACCCCTACATTCATTTTCATCCACCCCATCACCGCTCCCCCTCCCCCCCTAATTATCGACAAATCCCGCCCTCTAGGGTTCCAGATTCTAAAGCTTTTCGCCACCATTCTGTCAGAAATTACTTTATCTGATTCCATTAGAATGGAGTGATTCGGATCTTCTATGGGCTTCCGTTTGATCCGATTCACGGTTCCATTTTAAGCTGATTGATCTGTTATTCGTTGATGCGTAAAACGTTATTAAATTGAATAAAGTGAGAAATTCGTTGTATAAAATGGCTGGGGATCTGCATCTGCATCTCGGCATGTGTTTTTGCGGCTTGACGAGTCAGCTCTTTTGAGTGTAAGAGCTCGTTTTTCCCCCTTTTTCTTTTATTTGCTGATTTGAATCCCCCCCCGCCCCGTCCCCATCAATCAAAGCTGTTTTTAGCATTTTTACTGGACTTGGAAGCTTAACTATCTTTGGTGATTTAAGATATGTTTTTTATTGAAAAAATTACGATATCTAGTTTGAATTGACCTCGTTCGACAAGTCTTAAGATGCAAGGAAAGTGAGATTTGGTCGCGTATGAATCTGATTCGTTAACTGTTGAAGCGCATACTTTTCTTTTATTGCGTTTAATAAGAAAAACAAAACGAGCTGATATTTCTATAAATTGTTTGTTCACATAACAGGAGATAGGTGCAAATAGATTCTTACTAACTTTGTTACACGATGTTAAAAAGCAAAATGAATAAAAACTTATGAATTTCTTTAATATACGCCAAAGTAAGTGAGTAGTATGTTCACACTTCACAGTACACATCCGTTTGAACTTGGTTTGATGGTTTTCTAAGAGCTTCAATTTCCATGTACTTTGTGTTCACTCTGCATTTCGCAGTCATGGAATATATGTACAACATGAAAATATGATGGGGATGTGATGGAGCTGATTTACTCTTTCCTTTTCTGTATTTCCGTAGATTCAAATTTGGATCAAGACACCTACTTTAGATGTTATGCAACGGTGTTTTAAGGTCTGTAAGTCTTTTGGCGGGTCATCTACGGAGACACACTGAGGCCAGGCGACTTAGCTATTTCTGTGGAGGTTCAAAGACTGCAGCCTGCTTAACTTATTATTTAAGGAACTATCAGCTTGAAAGAACAAGAGAAATGATGGTGGATTGTAATTCGACCGTTAAAGGATCTATGGTTGATGTTCTACCAGAGAAGGATGATGGTGGCTATGTTAGTGGAGGATGGAAGAGGTGATTGAGTATTATGTGTTTTAATATGTCAAGGAATCTTGTATCCTATATTCCTATTTAAGTAATTTTATTGTGGGATATATGCTTACGAACTGTGGTAAATTTTGAATATGATGTATGCAGGTATATGCCATAGGGTTTCCTTTCCCATTCTTTGCTTGTTTGCACTAAAAATGATCTAGAGAAGATTAGCTAGCACACTTAACTTATCTAGTTTAATTGTCCCGAACGAGTTAAGTTAAGTTGATTACTGATGATGGTTTGACCTGTATATTCTTCCTTGTTGATCTATGTTCATGAAAAAATTCCTTTTCAATGATTGGTAGTAGATGTGTGACAATTAATTCCTTTTATTGTCATGTATAAAAATATTCCTTTTTAAGTTATTTACTGGAGGATATGGATTTCCTGGATAATTGACTTTTTCACTCTAATATATATATATTACTGCTGTAAATCTTCTTTTTATATCAAATCATAACAGGTTGTCAATTGTACTTGTCAGTTATATCATATATGCATATGGTCTTCAGCTAAACTACTTTTAGTACTTTTCGTTAACGTGTGCTGAGAAATGTAACTGAATCTGCTTTTTCCTAAAATAAAAAGCAAGCTCGTCAAGCAATCCCTCTATTTAAGATAGAAGAGAAAAGCAATGATCTAACTAGTAGTTATATCACTAGGGCTACGATAAACTTGAGGTGAAACTGGAAAGGAATATGTAAAATGTTACGATGGGATTTTGTTATCTAGTAGTAAACAGGATTTGCACTTGTGGGACCTCTACTTGCTATACTATTCCTAAATATCATGGTCCTGTAACGTTACTGCATAAGCAATTAAGCATAGACTAATCTGGATTTTTATTTATTTTGTTTGGTTGTATCATTTTTAAGTTTTTATGAAACTTATACATTTATTACGCTTCGAGGCAATACCCATCCTAGGTGGATCACTTTCTAGGTCATGGTATCGTTCATTACTTCTGTCTGTGGTACCCTTTTTTTCCCCTTAGATTACTGAAACAGAGTTGCACTTGTTGAGCCTGCTTAATCGGAGTACTGGAGAATGAGTATCTAATCCTCTGTTCTGGTTATCCCCATTGTGGAATCAGTTTAATATGCACAGCAGTCACTTAATGTCTATAGGCTACTATAGTTATTGCATATTTTGGCATGTTTTGCAGTTACATGGTATTGGTCCATTAGCTTTATTGACTGCAGATCTGATTGGTGCTGCCTCTGCTGTTTTCCAGTTTACATTGAATTATTTTATTTCTGGTGTGACATGGTTGAAGTTATATTTACTTTCTATTTCATGATTGACAGTGATGATGGAAAATTAAGTTGTGGATATTCCAGTTTTAGAGGCAAAAGGGCTAGCATGGAAGACTTTTATGACATTAAGGCTACTAAGATTGGTGGACAACCAGTCTGCCTCTTCGGGATATTTGATGGTTGACCCTTGTCCTGCGAGCCTTTTTCTCTTGAATTTAATATTAATAGTCGAAAGAATAAAATATCTGCTGTAGGGAGCTAACCATAACATACATGGCCCATTTAAAGATAAAACTGGATATACAAAAGTTTATGTGCAACTGTACGTGCATGCATGAAATCTGGTAATGATAATAAATTTTATGGCGTAATTTCCACATTTATAAAGGAACTGTGATAAGGAAATGGGAACATTGATGAACTTAAATCTAATTGAATCCACACATTGTCTAGTTCGTTTACGTGCAACTGTACGTGCATGCATGAAATCTGGTAATGATAATAAATTTTATGGCGAAATTTCTACATTTGTAAAGGAACTGTGATAAGGAAGTTGGAACATTGATGGATTTAAATCTAATTGAATCCACACATTGTCTAGTTCGTTTACTCATAGTTAAGTATGCCACATGTTATAAATTTGGTTTGAATATTTCTTGAACTTGAGTTTGTTCATGAAAAATTTCCATTAGCATGCATAAGAGTTGCATGCTGGGTCTGACTGTACGACCTTCATGGCTTGCAAAAACATAACATTCCAGTTCTTGAGCTAAATGCCTCTCTGTTCAGTTTAATGTAACTGTGGAACTAATTACTATTTCATGCATCTAATTATGAGATAAAACTAATATTAATGAGTTGCATCATTACAGGCCATGGTGGCTCTCGTGCAGCTGAGTTTTTGAAGGGACATCTTTTTGAGAATCTCATGAAACATCCAGAATTTATTACAAATCCCAAATTGGCCATAAGTAAGTTGACATGCACACCCAAGATTTCACACTTTCTTTTTTGGGTTGTTGGGGTGGCGGAATGGGTTATCAATATGACAATCGGTCATGTTCTTAAATCGTAAGTCTAAGTCGGGTGTTAAAAATAACCAAATGGAGACTTTTAGGGTTTTAAAACTTTAATGAGTGTAACTTTTTCTTTATTGTATGTCTGGATTTTTTTTTTTTTTGTAATTTTATTTCTGAGATGTTCTGTCTTTTCTTTTTTACCGAATAATGTCAACGATTAATAGCTATGACTTTAAGTATATGGTTGTAGGTTTTTTGTAATTTATTTGATTTTATTTAATCATTTCTTTATAAAATGAACAGCTAGACTATCCAAACTGTGTCCGAATAGCCTTAGCTTGGTTTTTTTATTGCTTGGTTTGGTTAAGAGTTGAATTGTTTAATAAAGGGTACTGTTTTATGTTGGTTAAGATCCAAGGTGTACTTGACTCCTTGCATGAAAGTGCTGCATATATGGTGCAATTTTAATATCAATCTAGTCACATTTTTAGTTTCAAAGTACATTTACCTTATGTTAATATTTTGGGTTGCAGACACTGAGAAGGTGGGACGTAAATCTTTAAATGATATAATTCAATGGAAAACACTAGCTGGTCTCAATCTGACTGAATTGTTTCTGCTAATTGTGATTTTAATAATACAAATAAGCTTAATAATTGGGATGGAGCACCACAAGGAGCATGGTGGTGATTATATGTTTCCTATGTTTTTTTCTGTTGTGTTTTCAATATTACAAGATGGAGCACCACAAGGAGCATGATGGTAATTATAAATTTCAATTGCCTATGAATTTTGTAGGTATAACAAAATGGCATCAAACTGATCTAACAAACTGAAATGTGTAGTTTCACTGGCTATAGATTTTTCATATGATAATGATGATACTTTTATGTTCACTTTCTGATCACTCTGGCCTGGCCTCAATAAATATGCTGCTCTCCTATTTGAACCAACTTGGTTGCACGCTAAAAATCTAGAACTATGAAAGACGGCATATGGTGGTTGTCTACTTTTCCGTTACCATGTAATTTTAGTGTTTTAAATTAGTACTGCACTCAATAACTAATACAAAACCACAGGTGACACATATCAGCAGACTGACAAAGACTTTTTGAATTCTGAAAAGGAGACCTTCCGAGATGATGGGTCAACAGCTTCAACAGCTGTTCTTGTTGGGAATCACCTCTATGTTGCTAATGTTGGAGATTCTCGAACTATTATATCGAAGGCTGGGAAAGGTATTTTTCAGTTTGCATTTAAACCAAATACAATTGTGGTGAAGTGATGAATCCTTTTGTTCATATTAACTTTTCTGTTATATTGAAGTAAATTTTCATCAAGGTATTCAAGTATTTTATGATTATATTGCATCAAAGGCTGTAGAAGGTACTCTCCTATTTGCATCTAGACCAACTTCAATTTTTTTGAAGTGATGAATTCAAGTTTTTATTTACTTAACTCTTCTCTGATGTAAATTGAAGTTGTAGTTGCATTTTATTATCAGTACATGCTTCTTCTCCTAACTGGTAGTAGATATTCCTTATAAATTTATAAAGACAGTTGACTTGGGATGACAATGGCATCAAGGAAATGGGATATTGGACCAACTTAATCTTGTTAAATTAACTATTCATCAACAATATCGAGATCCATCCTTAACATGGATGATATGCTGGGGCTTATGGTACTTTGCCAAATTATTTTGGCCAATAATATTTTTGACTATTTCCCCTTCTTTTCTTGCTTGGCAGCAATTGCTCTCTCGGATGATCACAAACCAAATAGAAGTGATGAGCGGAAGAGAATTGAAAGTGCTGGAGGTGTTGTTATGTGGGCAGGTCTGGCCTTTTATATTATTGAAAGTTTGCATAATAAGTATAATGGGAATGTTGAAGCATATATGTCCTCGTTAAAATGAAACAGTTTAACTTACTTAACAAGATTCTGTTCCATGATAATAGAAGGAGTTACCATATACTGCCAAACAGCACATTCATATATGTGCCTAATTTGATGGATCAACAAGTGATCTTTCTTTTTGGGGGACTGGTTATTATCTAGTGAGAAAAGGTGCTGAAAAATAGACAGGCTGTTTAACTCAAAAAGTTAATGCCTCAGTTTATATGATGTTATTTTGTTCCATGACAGTTCTGGGTAGAGATTAATTTTGAATCTCCGAAGCAAGGTGGTTATGTAGTTGTTTTTGTATCAGGTACTTGGAGGGTTGGAGGTGTCTTGGCGATGTCTCGTGCTTTTGGAAATCGCATGCTGAAACAATTTGTTGTTGCTGAACCTGAGATTCAGGTACTCGTCCTAGTCATAAAGATTCTGACTTTCCGTTGTAATGCACTCTGTTGGTCGAGATTGCCAAAAATAGATTTCTGAATGTTACTTGATCTAAATAGTGAAGTTTGATTAGTCCATATTAACAAAATCTAAGCTAACATTTTATTCTGGATTATAACACATAATATACTATTTCAATGCCACAGGACCAGGAGATTGATCAAGAAATTGAATTGCTTGTGCTCGCCAGTGATGGACTTTGGGATGTAGTAGCCAATGAGGTAAATCCTTTAAAATGGATGATTATAACCGTTACTGCTTTTCATAGTATCAGCTAACGCGATATTACTTTCCTTTGAGGGCCCGGGATTTTTGCTCAAATTTTAATTTTATGCACACGTCAGCATCAATACAGATGATTTAGTATTTGAGGATTAACTTGTCCCCATTGTTCACAGGATGCTGTTTCAATAGCAGAAACAGAAGAAGAGCCAGTATATGCTGCTCTGAAACTAACAGAGACGGCCTTCTCGCGTGGTAGTGCTGACAATATCACCTGCATTGTCGTTAAGTTTCACCATCAGAAAATTGATTCCAAGGAGACTCATCAACACCTTGAAATTGAACCCGAACCAGATTCCAATGAGACTCATCAACACCTTGAAATCGAAACCGAACCAGATTCCAAGGAGACTCATCAACACCTTGAAATCGAATCCCAACCAGATGAAACCCAGAAAACCGAGGTATCTGCACCGACTTCAAATCCAGAAAGTTGATGAATTCTTAACAGTTAATTTGCACAATACGAGGATGCAAATTTTGCAATGGATGAGGGAAGGGTCGTGAGGTTTTGTGATTTGTTCATTCATTAGTTTGTTTTTTGTATTTTGGTTTTGTAATTTTTTGTGGCTGTGTGTAAGATGGATGCTCATGGAAGCGGTGTTTATTTTGGTGGTGTGTTTTTATTTAATAAAGACTACACCCGACTCTCGTGATTTTTCTTGGTGCCCCACCCCTTATTTTCGGATGTGGCTCTTGCCATTTTCTTTATGTAAAAATTTCTTACATTGGGATAGTATGATGCTTGAAAAAGAAATTGTGTGGGGTTCAATTTTTTTTTCTTTTTCATCATTTTTTTATGCAATGTCTTTCTCTGTCTATTAATTTACTAAAATATTTACATAGAAAATAGGATGGTCCATTTTGTTTATTATCCGGAACATTTATTTCCTCGGAATCTTTCTTAATTGCTATTTATTAAAAAATTTAGGACATGTTTGGTATGATTGAACATGTGGGGATAAAATTACTCTTCCTATTTCATGGCTTTATGTATTGAGTGATTCCCCGTGCACCTAAAATTCAAACTAATTTTGAGTGATTTCCGGTGAACACAATTTTTTTTGAAAATTTTATTTGATCAGACCTGATTTATTTAGGATATACAAATTTTGATTTGGATCTACCCATGATCCATAATTTTTTTGGAGTTATGCTATTTTGATTAGAGTAAGTTTCATGCACCTGGTGCACGGTGTATAACTTAACATTTGAAATAATTTATATTAAAAAGTTAAGTTTTATTATATTGAAAAATGTGAGTTGATTATAATGAAAAGTTTACACTGAAAATTAATAATAGTGTAGGCTTTTTAATGTAATCAATCCTCACTTTTTATTATAATCAGACTCAATTTTCAGTGTAAATAATCTCAATTGAGTGAGTGCACTGTGCACCAGTTGCATATGATATCTTTGGTTTTGAGTATATTTCACGTGTAAAATATTTCACAAGAGTGTGCATATATGATTAATAATTTCAAAATTACTAATTCTCATCTTTTTTTTTTCCAAAAAAATCAGTACATATTTTTGAGTTGATGCTAAAAACTTTGGTTCAAAATGCCATTGTATTTCTTGTTGATAGGATGATAACAACATTAATTAAACATACTATGACACTAATCCATTAATTTTGATTTAATATTTTTTCACGTAAGTAATTTTTGGGGCATTCACATATTGTTAAAAAATATTTGCACAGACATGTAATACAACCTCCGTCCCAACTCTTTCTTCCAAATCCCTCACAAAAAATAATAAAAGAGAAAAAAAGAGTTGGAACGGAGGGAGTATATTTTTTTGTTGCACAAAATCAATTTGTAAATAGCGTTATTTTTTAAATAATTTTATAAATTTTCTTAATTTTATAATTTTTTTGATCGTATATTTTATTTGTGAATTGTGAATTTTGATATTGAATTTAATATATATATATATATATCATATTGTAATAGGCTTCCAAAAAGACTTATACACACGATTTATTTACTTTAAATTTCAGATTAAGCCTATAATAAAAGCCTATCATATATAATAGCCTAGACTTAAGCTAAACTTTTGTAAATTAGACTTATTATATATATGCACTCAAAAGTGGTTACACAGCAGAACATCCATGCACCCATGAGTTGGTTAGTTAGTTTATCCAATGGTTAATTACCTGTAGTTAGTTAACTATAGATAGGTGATTAGCTAGCTAATGTAGTTACCTATCTTAGAAGATTGTAGAAGGTAGTACAAGTGTATAAATACCTCTCAGTGTAAACTCATTAATCAGATATGAAATCACACAACTTTAATATGGTATATTGAGTCAATCTTTCCCTCTGGATTTTGAGTTGGTTATTTTTCCTTCGTTTATCTTCTTCTACCTTCTGCATATCTTCATAAATGTAACTGCCATTCCCTTATATATCTTCATCTCTATAACCGTTTCCTGCAAATCTTCATATTCCATTTCCAGTACATCTTCATCTGCCTAACAGTACATCTTCATACCTTCACATTTTGTTCCAGTACATCTTCATCTGATCATGACATTCACTTCTCCAGCCATGCCTAAACTTCCACATTTCATTACTCTCCACATTCGTCTTGATAAAAACAACTATTCATTCTGGAGATCCCAGATTTTAGCTACGGTGAAAGCACATTCGTTTGATGATGTGCTGCTGTGTTCATCTGCTCCGATGGATGTAACTCATGCCGATGGCTCATCGAGTAGTGGATTGGACACCACTGAATGGAATAGAAAAGATCAGTTTCTTTTAAGCTGGATTCTGAGTTCTATCACTGAGTCCATGCTCGGATATGTAAGCAACTGCAACCATGCTTTTCAGGTATGGAAGGTGTTCGAAGAATTGTTTCACTCACAATCAAAGGCCAAGGCCTTGAATCTCAGGTTTCAATTACAAACCGGTAAGAAAGGTGATCTCTCTGTTGATGAATATGTACTACAAATGAGATCAATTGCTGATCAATTGAAAGCAGCAGGAAGTCCTATTGGTGATTCTGATTTAGTCCTGCATATCTTGGGTTGCCTAGGGGCAGAGTTTGAAGCTGTGGTAGTGTACCTTACTACTAAAGGAGATTTACCTATTGTATCTGTAATGCACTCTATCCTCCAGACGCATGAAATGAGAGTTCATCATTCTTCTGTTACGTCTCATCTTCCCACTCAATCACACTCTTCCTCACAACACACTCCTTCTCATTCTGCCAATATTATTACTAAGGATAGTAAATCTGGAAATCCTAAGTTCAAAGGAAAAAGGACTTTTCAATCTAAATCCAGGGTGTTCTGCCAACTGTGTGGTAAGACAAACCATGTTGCTGCCAAATGTTTCAAACGGTTTGATGTGAACTTTGCTGACCTTGACAATAACCAATCTGCACCCACACATACTACTGCTCAACCTCGCTTTGCTCAACCACAGGCTCACTTTGCTCAACCACAGGCTCATTTTGCTCATCAGCCACAAGGTAACTCTTATCATTTACCTTCTACTGATGTTCCTTCTACTCCAGAGTGGATAGTGGATAGTGGTGCTACACACCATGTTACTTCGCAGCTGGCCAATCTCTCCTTGAACTCACCATACCAAGGTAAATCCTGCCTTACTGTTGGAAATGGTACATCTGCTAATATACATCATACTGGATCTTTTAATGCTTCCACATTACAACCTGGTCAGAATATTACTGTGCACAATGTACTTCATGTACCAGATATAACTAAGAACCTCATGAGCATCTCACAGTTTCTGAAAGACAATAATGCTTCTATTGAGTTTTATTCTGATTTCTGTGCTGTTAAGGACCTCAACACTCATCAGATCCTGCTGAAAGGAACTCTGCATGAAGGACTGTACAAGTTGGATCTCAGACCACTTGGAAGACATACTTTGTCTAAACCTGTTTCTGCTCTTACTTGTAATGTTGATAACATTTCTATTAGCAAAAATAAAGCCATGATTTGGCATCATAGACTTGGTCATCCATGTTTGGCAAGTCTATCTACTATTCTGAAATCCATCAATGTACCTATGACTAGAAGTGATATTTCCTTTTGTGATGCATGTAAACTTGGGAAGTTACGTCAGCAACATTTCTCTTCTGTCAATCATACATCTACTGCTCCTTTTGACATTATCCATGCTGATATATGGGGACCTAGTGCTTCTGTTTCTATTGATGGATATAAGTATTACTTGTCTTTAGTTGATGATTTTACCAGATTCACATGGATTTTTCCCTTGAGTGTTAAATCTGAGGTTCTACACTACTTTACTCAGTTCTCTAATATGGTGGAAAGACAGTTTAATCTGAGAATCAAGGCAGTACAATGTGATAATGGTGGGGAGTTTCTGGCACTTTACAAAACATTCCATCCTCAGGGTGTTGTCTTCAGGTTTTCCTGTCCATATACTCATCAACAGAATGGACTTGTTGAAAGGAAACACATGCATATAACAAATGTTGGTCTTACACTTCTTGCTCATGGAAAGTTACCTCTGAAATTTTGGTGGCATGCCTTTGTTACTGCAGTATGTCTCATCAATTCCTTACCTTCCCCAAATCTGCAACACAAATCTCCTTTTCTTTCCCTTTATCACAAATCACCAGACTACAATCTCTTCAGAGTGTTTGGTTGTGCTTGCTTTCCATACCTCAGACCCTACAATTCTTCCAAACTCCAGTTCAGAAGCTCAAAGTGTATTTTCTTAGGGTATGCCACTTCACATAAGGGCTATCTCTGTCTCCATCCCTCTGGGAGAATATACATTTCACCCACTGTTGACTTCAATGAACATGAATTCCCTTATCCTGATATATTTCCTACTTCTCAACCCAATCACTCCATATCACTTCCTATTCATACTGCTGTCCCAGACTTTAACAACAATTTTCCACCTCCTGCTTATTCTGATTCACACATGAACTCTTCTTCTCCACATATTGTCTTTCCTGATCATTACTCTCCACTTCACTCATCTGATCTTTCTACTAATGAAAAGCTTCTTTATCAGCAACCCCACTCTTCTCAAAACTCCACCTCATCAGAAAACACACCTCTCATTTCCTCTCCACATCAGAATGCACATCCAATGCAGACAAGGGCCAAGTCTGGCATTCATAAACCCAAACTTTATCTTACTAATACTATATCCACCCCCTGTCTGAACCTACTTCACCACAAGAAGCTCTGTCACATCCACAATGGAAATTGGCCATGCAAAATGATAGAGTTGTGATATATTAAGTATTATTATTATTAGTCTTTTATTAATATGTTAAGTCTTATTGAGTCATTTAAATAAATAGCCCATGGGCTTATGTTTCTTAGGGCTTAAGTTAGGGTTAGTGTTTGAGTTTATTTAAATAGTTGTTTTCTAGATTTCAGGGGCAGCTTTTGATCAAGAACATTGTAGCAACTTCGGTTGTGGGCAGAGATTATCTCTGTGGCAGAGTGTAGCACTCTGTGGTCTCGTTTGAGGATTTTTATCTATATAATCATCATTATTTATATTATTTGAAGTCCTTGCTCTATCAATTGGTCCGACCTGCCGTTCTTTCCTACCATGACTGCGAAAGAGAGATGTGACGCGATGGAGAAGAGTATGGGTGATCTCCAGGGGGTAGTTACTTCTCAGGGTGCTGCCATATCTGGCCTGGAGCAGAAAATAGATTTGATCCTTAGGAAATTGGAGACTATTGGTTCATCGACGGCGCCTGGGGGAGAGCAGCCTCCTGGGGTTGATGAGTCGGGTTCAGCATCAGTAGGGAAACGTCCTATGCTTCCATCTGATCCCATCAGCGCTGCTACTGTTGGCGGGGAATTCACCCCAGGTTTTGCGCCTCATACCATTCACCCCACGCATTCCATCAAATTGCCGAAGATGGAGTTGCCAGTTTTCAATGGATCTGATCCCATAGCTTGGCTTGCCCAGGCAGAGCAGTTCTTCCTGGTTCACGAGACACCGCTGGGGAATCGTGTGAAACTGGCCCTCATCGCGATGTTGGGGCGAGCGATGTTCTGGGCGCAGTGGGCTCTCCGACGGGACGCTGCAGTGACTTGGCCCAAATTTTCCTGCGAATTGGTCCAGCGTTTTGGGGACAATTCCGCCTTAAATGCATACGAGGCAATGCAGGCAACCCGTCAACCAGGCGACCTCGATGACTACGTCGCTCTGTTTGAGGAGAGGATTGCACAACTCCCATCCCTTTCCCGGGAACAGTATTTGGGAATGTTCTTGGGCGGATTGCAACCTGCGATTCGGGATAAGATCGCGGATTCAGAATTATCAGATGTGTTTGCAGCCATCAGGGCTGCCCGTAGGGTGGCACGCTCAAGCAAACCGCCAGACCAATTCTCGAAGCCCACATACTCCAGTCCCGCAAGTCCAGCCCGTTCCTCAATTTGGAATCCTGGCGGGGCAAGTTCGCCGGTCACAACCGAGTCTTCCAGCAAGTCCTCCCAATCGCAGGCCACGCCGTCTGGGCCTCACCCATTCCGCAATACTCGCCACCTCACGGCAGAGGAGCAGCGCGAGTACCGTGCCAAGGGCAAATGCTTCCGCTGTGCACAACCATATGGCCCTCTTCACAAGTGTGCCCAGACTCACTTAGCACTTTTGTTGGAGGGTGCGCCCGGTGCACATGACACGGAGTTTGAGGAAGAATTCATCAGATCCCTTGAGCACACTGCCGTGGCCGAATTGGCTGCATATGCACATCAACCTTGAGGACAAGGTTGTTTGGACGGCGGGAGTATTGATAGAGTTGTGATATATTAAGTATTATTATTATTAGTCTTTTATTAATATGTTAAGTCTTATTGAGTCATTTAAATAAATAGCCCATGGACTTATGTTTCTTAGGGCTTAAGTTAGGGTTAGTGTTTGAGTTTATTTAAATAGTTGTTTTCTAGATTTCAGGGGCAGCTTTTGATCAAGAATATTGTAGCAACTTCGGTTGTGGGCAGAGATTATCTCTGTGGCAGAGTGTAGCACTCTGTGGCCTCGTTTGAGGATTTTTATCTATATAATCATCATTATTTATATTATTTGAAGTCCTTGCTCTATCACAAAATGAATTTGATGCATTGATCAGAAATAACACTTGGTCTTTGGTTCCTAAATCAGATAGTATGAATTTGATATCTACTAAATGGCTCTTTAGAATCAAGTATCTAAAGGATGGATCAGTGGAAAGACTTAAAGCAAGATTAGTTGCTAGAGGGTTTCAACAGCATGCAGGGGTTGATTACCTTCACACATTCAGTCCTGTCATCAAGCCACAGACAATGAGGTTGGTATTTAGTCTGGCAGTCACCAAAGGATGGAGTATTCAACAAGTTGATATTAACAATGCATTCTTAAATGGGGTTCTCACTGAGACAGTGTTCATTGAGCAGCCTGAAGGTTTCACTAATTCCAGGTTCCCTAATCATGTATGCAAACTGAACAAGGCTTTATATGGCCTCAAACAGGCACCAAAGACCTGGTATGATACACTCAGATTCTTCCTTCTGGAAACAGGTTTTATCCATTCTCAAGTTGATCACTGCCTCTTCCATAAAGGTTCCAGTGGGCATCAAATCATCTTACTCATCTATGTAGATGATATACTAATTACAGGAGACAAACCCTCTGATATATCTCAGCTTATCTCAATACTCAACTCCAGGTTCTCTCTTAAACATCTTGGGGAACTTAACTACTTCCTTGGTTTGGAAGCTCAGGTTACATCTTCCTCTATCAAGCTCACACAAACAAAGTACATCAAGGAACTTCTCTGCAAGACTAATCTCCTAAAAAGCAAACCATCTCCTACTCCTTCTTGTCCAAGCTCTAAACTTTCTACATCTGATAGCCCTCCTTTCTCTGACCCTACTCTTTACAGAAGTGTTGTAGGGGCCCTACAATACATTACCATCACCAGACCAGACATTTCTTATCCTGTTAACAAACTCTCCCAATATCTTCAAGCACCAACTCAGAATCATTGGAAATTTTGTAAAAGGATCCTACATTACCTTCATGGCACTATAACTACTGGTTTATTGTTTTCTCCTATTACTGATTACAGGTTAGTTGGCTTTGCGGATGCAGACTATGCTGCAAACCTGGATGATAGAAGGAGCACCAGTGGCTTCTGTGTTCAACTTGTAAACAACCTCATCACTTGGGGATCCCGCAAACAATCTGTGGTGGCACGAAGTAGCACAAAAGCTGAGTATAGGGCCCTCTCTACTGCGACCACTGACCTGCTCTGGATTCAAACATTATGTCATGAAATTCAGCTTCCGCTCAAATTCCCAGCTATCCTTTGGTGTGACAATCAGGGAGCCATTAAGCTTGCTTTCAGTCCCGCATTTCATAGCCGCACCAAACACATTGAAGTGGATGTTCATTTCCTAAGAGAGAAGGTTATGGCCAATGTTCTTGATATACGGTATGTTCCTTCTGAGGACCAAGTTGCTGACTTTCTCACGAAATCACTTCCTCCTCACAGATTTCATAAACTTTGTGTACAACTGGGGGCTTTGGATGTTACGTAAATCCTTTTTGGTGCATATTAGAGTTATTATATATATGCACTCAAAAGTGATTACACAGCAGACACATCCATGCACCCATGAGTTGGTTAGTTAGTTTATCCAATGGTTAATTACCTGTAGTTAGTTAACTATAGATAGGTGATTAGCTAGCTAATGTAGTTACCTATCTTAGAAGATTGTAGAAGGTAGTACAAGTGTATAAATACCTCTCAGTGTAAACTCATTAATCAGATATGAAATCACACAACTTTAATAGTCAGGTTATTGACACTAGTTAAACTGGACAATGCATATTCATGAATCCACTACATCTTGTTCAGATTTTTTTTATTTTTATTTTCTTACTTTTTTTTAAAAAACACAATTTTTTTTCGAATTTTTTCCAACCATAGACATAATATATATATATATATATATAAAACCTTTAAACTATCAATTTCATTTTCAAAAAGACCTTCAAATTAATTTTTTATTTTAAAAAGGTCTCAAACTATTAAATGTTTGTATCATTAGGTCTATAAATTATTATTTTTATTTAAAAGTACTCTTAAATTATACTCCCCCTGTCCCAGAGGAACTTGCAAGTTTTCCTTTTCGGGACGTCCCAAAGGAACTTGCAGACCCAAAAAAGGAAACCCTTATATAAATTTCACCCTCAAAATATCTATATATTTACACAAAATGCCATTATTTTTTCATTTTTTGGGCCCACATTACACTCAATTCAACTAACTTTTTCACTTTTTACATAAAATTTTACCAAATTAACCCTCAAAACACTATTTTTTCTTAATTTGTGTGCCCTCTTCCCTTGCAAATTGCTCTGGAACGGAGGGAGTATAACTGTTTAGATAATCTGTTAAAACCTATTTTTATTGAAATTTAATTTTAATATGAATAAAATTGGTTGTTTTGTCATATTAAAAAAATTAAATTAATTCAGGAACTGTGAATTTTCGTTAATAGAAATTTTATAAAATTAAAATAAAAAATTTAATGACTTTTCTAAACAAATTGAAAAATAGTTTAGGAACGTTTAAAAGACAAAAATTCAACAGTTGATGGTTTTTAACACATTATGCGTTATATATCTCATGGCATGATTTTCCTGAGTTTTGGCTTCTCCATTTCAATTCGGTGAGAAGAGGCAGCAGGACGAAACAAACAACCAACAATTCATAGGTGATTCTAGAATTTGTTGTCTTTTGATGCTAAAATTTTTGCGAGTAAAAACTAATTCCCCCTTATGTGCTTTTAATCAGACAAATGTTCGTTGATTTGGGGTTTTGTTTCAAGTTTAACTAATTTTAAATTGTTCTGCACTCTCCATGGTTGCTTGAATTGATTGTTCCTATTCATCGGATGAAGCTTACTCTCTTACTAGGGTTTATGTGTGCGGCTCTGTTCAAGAAATCTTTTGCTGAATTCTGTTTTCAGCTCTTTGCTTTTCGCCTCATGCTACATTGATGTTAACCAAACTAAAGTTGAATATGGATGTGGTTGAGAAAACAACAAAGTTGAATCAGTTTTTATTGTTCATATTCATGAATTGTTTTCACGTTTTAATTTAGAATGGTCATTTTTCGGGCCTGTTTTCGATCACTAGATAGTGAGAAACACTTTTTTTTTTTAAAAAAAAAATTGGGTCTTACCAATTTAAAAAATAAGTGCTTCTGCACTCTTTGTAGAGATTGAAAACATGTATTTAATCAAAATAATATTTTAAGCGATGCTTACAATTTGCACTGATTGAGTTGACCAATATCCAACGTGTTCAAAACAGTTCATACTGACGAAGCTGGCCATTTTTGGCATTTTGTGTCGACGGTATCAAGTCGATTTTTGAAAGGAGCTTTTGAAATTATGTGTTTAAACTTAAGCAGAATCTAGAGTAAATGATAAATACTTGACTAACCCAAATTGAGCAATCCCCTTTCTTGGAGGCCCCTAATAATATTCAAGTCCTACATTGACAAAAATTTCCGTAGATTATGATCTCTTTCAAAGTAATGACCTCCAAACTATTGTAGGACCTTTGAATGGGGTTGAGTCGTTGAGAGAATAACTTGGTACCCTCCATTTGTACCCTTTGGAATAGATTTAAATTTTCAACTATTTATTACAATAGTTTAAATATGATTATAAATTTTACACATTGTTTTTAGTTAGTTTGAATTGGATTGTAGAAGCTTCGTCTCAGATATGGACCCGAATACTTGTAAATGATGGTGTATGGAGGCATATTTGATTACCGCGAGGTTCAAAAGTCAGATAAATTTATAATTGGTTATTCTCTGTTTTGTTTGAGGCATATTTGGTTACCATTTGTATTGTCTTGAGATGTTGAGACTTCGCACTTCCATCTTTGGGTCTTTTACAGATCCCATTGGTTTAACATAAAAGTTTGTCATTTGATGGGACATTTACGGATTTCTACGTGTTTTAGATGTTGAATCAGTGAGGATTTAATTTGTGGTCGTTCTCATTTGTTTTGCTTTTGTTTCAAACTATATTCGCTGGAAGTTGTCTTCACTGATCTTTGCGTACTTGCATGTTTCTCACATTTCCATTGAATTTTCCTTATGTTGCCTGATTACATCAGTTCCTTTAAGTAATTAAATATATTGATATTTTACTGTAAAATTAAGGTATTTGACAATCAAGACTTAAGATCACATACCTCGGTGTTTGTATTCAGTTGTCGTTAGGAGCTTCAATTGTTGACTTGCACATTCTAAATACACTCAGCTTATTGAAGATTTGCACATGGAGTGCAACAAAGATGAAGCCACTAGGGCAAAATTTATTGCTGAGGCCAAGTTAGAGCAAATGGACTATGCATGTGCAAAAAAGTACGCGTCGAAGGCACAATCTTTATATCCAGGACTAGATGGTATTTCCCAAATGTTGACAACTTTGAAGGTGTATGAATCTGCAGAGAAAAAGATAAAGGGAGTTGTAGATTGGTATGGTGTACTTGGTGTGAATCCTTTGGCTGATGTCGAAACAATAAAAAGGCAATATAGGAGGCTTGCACTTATGGTTCACCCAGATAAAAATTCTTCCATCGGTGCAGATGGTGCCTTCAAACTCATTTCTGAGGCCTGGAGCTTTCTATCAGATGACACAAAGAGATTGGCGTATAACAAAAAGAGGGGTAATAAAGGATTCCAACAGAATGTTAGGACTCGTACGAATGGCCCATCCGCATCGTCTAGGCCCTCCCAACATAAAGGCCCTGGTCCATCAGCATCATCCAATTGTACAAGCAGGGAAACCTCAGCCCCAAAGCCCCAGGATAGAAGTGCAAAGGCCACTAGGAAACGAAGTCCTGATCCATCCCAAAAGAAAATGGGTACATTTTGGACTACCTGTCATCAATGCACCGCGCAGTATGAGTATTGCAAAATATTTCGCAACTGTACTCTTCTTTGTAACAAATGTCAAAAGCCATTCACGGCTTCTGAGACAGTCCCACCAGCCAAATTTGCGAAACGCTGAGTTAAGTTATTAATTGAAAGTGTAGGCAGCTTTGGGCTTTTTATATTATTGGAAACTCTTTTCTCTATGTTCAGTATCATGCAAATGTTGAAGAATAGTTTTCTACTTTTCTTGTTTTTCTTTCAACAAGAAAAATTTCAAAGATATTTAGGTATCATATTGTACCCAACAGAACAGGTGATCTTTCTACTTGGGCGAGTGTTTATTATCTAATGAGAAATAGGTGGGGAAAAATAGACTGGAACAGTGAATATTTTTGTCATCCACAAGTTTCTAGGGAATCTATATATGTGCTTGTTTTAACACCATAAAACTGTGTATTTGAGTTCTTCTTTTGTGGCTTTAATGTTTCTTGGCGTGGTTTGGGAGTTTTATGGGACCAAAATGAGAATCTGCAAGTAATTAATCACGTGAGATTGAGATTACTGTTTGGTCCTAGAGATTCAATTTTTGAGGGGAATTAAATTACTAAATCGGGTATGGAAATCATAATTAGAATTGTTTGAGCAATCGCTTGATTTTAAGTTGGGTGAGAGAAGCTAGCTTGTTTTACCATAACTGTTCTGGGCAACCTATTGTCTTTGGTTCAAGCCAATTCTTGAAAATGGATGGTTATTCTGGTAGTAGCTGACTCCTTAGAAATTGCTCAAATTAATAATTATTCTAATTATTGAGCCAAGCTCTCTGTTCCTATATATATCTAATAACTCACCTTTCATATGCATGCATGTCAATATCAATCATACCAGTAAGGAATGAATTTTGTTTGGAGCATAAGTGATAGAAATTTGTACTGATATATATATGGGTTACTGCACTGAAGAGACAAATGCTCATTATATATATATATATATATAAAAAGAAGAAGAAGAATCCTTGATCTTAAATAATAATAATTTTCCTATTTTTGGTTTTTATTTTTCTGTTCGATCGAAAATGTTTGTTTTGTTTTCCATATATTATGCCTCCATGCTTCTTTAACTTATGCTTGTATCATTTATCTGCATTATACAGCACCATGGCATGATCTTCTAAAAGGTTGCTACTGCTCATTTCTATTATACAAGGCCCAATAATGCACCCCTTTTGGTCGTAGTTACCAAGACGCAGCGAGACAATTGCCTCCTACAAAGCCAAATCTGATAAAAAATTAAAAGAAGTACACTTTAAAAAAAATCGTAAAAAAAAATTGAGAAAAAAAATAAGAGGGGCACACTTTATCTTTAAATGGCAAAGAGGGGCAAGTGTGTAAAAATTATAAAAATTGCGTACCAAAAAATACATTCAGGATGAGTGTACAAATATTCTAAAAACTGTATATTTGCTCCTCTTTGTAATAAACCTAAAAAAATATCATTCATAAAGATTTGGGAGAAGAATTGATGAATTGGAGGTTTAATGTTTATGTTCCACTTAGTTAAGGAAATTAATTCTCAAATTTATAAATTTTAAATGAGTAATACCTAAAGAACAATTTATTAATATCCAAAAGTAATTGAGTAATACTCCACACTATATTTAACAATACTCCAAGACTAAGTCTAATTAATACCAACAAGAACAACTCACCAATACCCTAAAAACAAGTCTGTACCCAAAGAACAACTCGATAACTAATACCCCAATTTACTAATACCCGAAGAGCAAGTTAGTAATACCCAAGAACAACTCACTAATATCCTAAAAAGTAAAAACAAGTATAAGTAATACCCCAATTTAATTCACTAATACCTCATTTACTAAAAGACACATAATGTAGCGTGTACTACGTGTTTTCGAAAAATCAAATTAAAATCAAAATTAAACTTAAAATCAAGATGCATCTTATGCATTTGGTACATGCATATTTTTGCTATTCTTGTTTTGTATGGATAATTGGAAAAAACAATTATTTAGAATTCTTGATTGCTCTTTATTTATCACCTAAAAACAATACATAAATTATTGATCAAACAACGGGGTCATGATTGACACTAACAAGGGTCATTCCCCCTCCCCCTCCCCCTCCGTAAAAAAAGAAAAGCAAGTTCAACACAATCAACATTTTTTTGTCAAAAAATATCTATAGAGAGAAAAGGATCGAGGTGAGAGAGTGAGGTGTTGTGTAGATCCTAGGTTAATCTTCTTCGAGGGAAATTCGGTAAGGCATAAACTTAAATTTGCTAAACTCTGATAAGATTTGTATAAAGCTCTCAAATATTATTTCACCTGAATATGTTGAATGAGGTTTACAATTACTTAAATACAACTCGATCAGTATAGGAGAGCATGTGCTATTCACGTGTACGTAGTATAGCACAAACTAACAACTAACTATCCCTTGTGTACTGATGCTGATGTACGAAATATATGTGTCATGCAGCAGATGTTAGGTGCATGCATATTGATCAAGTGTATACATCAACAAACTTGAGTGGTGCTGGAACAAAGACTGGGAGATCGTATGTGGTGAAGAGCAAGCAGGATTTTCGAGGTGCGAATCACTATCGGGGAAGAAGATGTCTAGGAGAAAACAAACGAGGAAACCGATGAAGATTCTTAGCTATAATATAAGAGGAATCCAGAGCGAGGCAAAGTGAAAAAAGATCGGAGATTTAAATAAAATACACACGTACAAAATTACTAAATACCTCAACTGCAACTTATATTAATGAAAAAGTATGTCCGCTTCTCCTCGATGCCTCAGTTTAGGGAAAACCTAAGCATCCAATCACCACAACACTAACTTTTTTGTCTACTGCATAATGCTCTAAACAAAAGAACATTATACTCACTTATGTATATCATACCAGTATTGAGAGAGAGAGAGAGAGAGAGAGAGAGAGAGAGAGAGAGAGAGAGAGATTTGTACGTCTTTCTTGTTTTGATGTCCCATAGAAATTTGCAAAATATTGGATCAAACATCGATCATCACATAGATGATTTTTCATGAAATTATTATAAATTAAGAGCATTAAGTACATATTTATATTTTTAACTTACAGTGGTAGTGGATATAAATACTTGAAACACCATAGTGCAAACACGATAGGGTTAATATTGTAAGAAATTCGATATTATAATAAACACTAAAGTGCAAACATGATAATAATATCATTGTAAGAATTCAATAGTGTAGACGCGTCTCACCGAAAAATATATCCGGCAAAAAAACTCTGGTAACAGTCAAATTGTAAACAGTAACAACTATAATGTAGTAAAAATTTTAATAACACAGATGCATATTCGAAATATGATACTAGAACCTTCGAAGTACCTTTAAAGTTTAAACAAATCTACAAGGTTTTAAGACCACAAATGTTACAACTATAGACTACAGAGTTTACAGCCACAGAGTTTTCAAAACTTAATAAGAAATTAAAGCAACTTGTAGATATTTTTCTGAATGATTTTTTACACTTAAGAGTGTATTGAAAAATCTCTTTGAGTGCAGCATAATATGCGTAAGTGTTAATGAAAAGTAATTTGAATGATGGAGTTTACAGGTGAATGACTATGAAGTCTACAGCTGTAGATTCCTGATTCTGTAAGAACAATTTTTATGCAGTTTCAAAGCAATGATAAATGTAACAATGTAAGAATAAACAATATGCAGTGCAAGGATAAGTAAATAAGTAAGACAACCAGAATTTATAGTGGTTCAGAGTCTAAAACAGACCTTCTATATCCAGTACTGTTACACCATTTAGTTGTCAAATTCACTAAGAATTGATCACAAAGATCTATTTACAAGTATTTCCCACTCAAAACTAGATTTCACTAAGATCATTAATCTAAGAACAAGAAACACCTGATATATTCACAAAGAATACACAGACTCACCAAGAGTCTAAAACCTCACTAAGAGTAATCTACACAAAGTAGATATTACAACAGTATAAAAAGTGTGAGGGAAAAACAATAAAAAGGGATTCTTGCTAAGAAAATCCTAACCAACTATCCTATGAATCACAAAGAAAAATCTCTCATGTAAAATCTCTCAGAAATTTAGCTGGCTGTGGACTTGCTTAGGTTGAATGCTTGAAATGCTCAGGTTGTTGTTGTTATTCTCCTCTGAAATCTTTCTCTATTTATAGGTAAGATCTGTAACTTATCCGTTGAGAATTCAAATTTTAATTCTGGATAAGGCTCCACATTCTCTCTATAATTCTCCACATGTGTGAAGTGGTCTTCCTCTTCCACACAGAATAGTACTTGTTGTACTATTTGTCTTTATATTCAAATCTGATATTGACCTTCAATAATTCTCCAGACTTTAAAAGATAATTTCTCCTTAAGTACTCTTTTAGTGAATGCATATTAATGCTTCACTAATATGAGTTTTAAGGGTCTTCTTAGCATCCTGATTGGTTGATTATGAGCTTAATCCAAAACAACGGTCTTCAATAGATGTATGCTTTTTCTTGGGCTTGTAGCTTTACTCCTGCAACTTTACAATTCAACTGTAGGATCAACCTTACAGCTGTAGACTTCCCTTTCAAACTGTAATTTTCTTAGTTCTTCAATTTAATCCTGAAATGTTAGTTTATACATATACATTCCTATATTTTGCTATCAGCAAAATCTACTCAAAATAAGGTTCTAACAGGTTTAAACGTACGTGAGGGGCTCGCACTTGCTAACTAATGAGTAGTTAGCCCTTGTTTAGTGCACGACGGTGCAGCCCTCCTCTCGGTCCAACCCTGAACTAGGTGAGGGATGTTGCTCATTGCCAGGGCGAGGGCCAACACTCACTGACACCCTCTTTAATAGATGGGAGCAGTCTTGCCCTCATTTCACCTCTTTTTATTTTTAAAAACTCTTTATTTGAACATTTTTTTTGTAGGGGTCCAATCCCCCTTACAAATTTTGCGCCATTTGAGCTGATCGTTAACACGTGTTCAAAATAGTTCTTGCCGATTTGGTCAGTGTTCAAAGCAGGTCTTTTTTGGGAATTTATGCTAGTGACATCTAACCCTTAACATGCAAAATCTAGAGCGAACGAGAAATATATAGTCGATTATTCTCGAATCGAACAATTTCCTTCTAGGATGACGTCCCATATAGTATTTGAGTCTTGAATTGGCAAAATTTTCTTGATCTCTTTCAAAGTAGTGACCTCCATTTGTAAGAAAATGTTACAAAACTACGTAAATACTTTGTTTTCGTTATTTATAAATATGATATTTGGCTCATGGCCTTTGGTACCGTCCAATTTTTTTAGCAAGGAAACCTTGTCTCCTAAGCCCCCCAAATAAATGTGCAAAGACGCCCAAGGAAAAAACTCATGCATCCCACCAAACAAACCGTTACATTTTGGACGATATGTCATTAATGTAATAGAAAGGAGTTTGAATCACAATTCGTCCCATAACTATTTAACAAAATAGATTTAGTCCCAAAATTAACTTTTTATTAGATTTAGTCCCAATTTTTTTAATAAGGTCCAATTTTAGTCCCAAAATTAACTTTTTAATAGATTTAGTCCCAAATTTTCTTGTAAGGTCCAATTTTAGTCCCAAAATTTTTTATAAGGTCCAATTTTAGCCTCAAATAAAAGGTAAAAAGTGAATATAAAAAATCATAATTTATGTAAAAAAATGTTCGATTAGCAAAAAATTAATGAAATAATATTAATACACTTTTTATAAAAATAATATAAAAATTAATGAAATAATATAAATACAAACTCGTAAAATCTAAAATAAAAAATAATATAAATACATAAAAACTAACGAAATTAATGAAAATTAATATAAAAATAATATAAAAATTAATGAAATAAAATAAATACAAAAAATTAATGAAATAATATAAATAATATAAAATTTTCGTAAAATCTAATATTATTTCACTTTTTACCTTTAATTTGGGACTAAAATTGGACCTTATAAAATAATTTGGGACTAAAATTGGATCTTATAAAAAATTTGGGACTAAATCTAATAAAAAGTTAATTTTGGGATTAAAATTGGACCTTAATTGAAAATTTGGGACTAAATCTGATAAAAAGTTAATTTTGGGACTAAATCTATTTTGTCAAATAGTTATGGGACGAATTGTGATTCAAACTCTAATAGAAAGTATATGAGCACAGTAAAATATTTTACAAAGTTACTATTCTTTGTCACATTTGTCAAAATCCATTCTTGGCTTTTAAAAATCTAAGTGTTCAATGTGTTGTAATATTGAGAGGAAAGCGTAAAGCATAAAAGTAAATGGACAATATTGATGACCCAGTTCGTCACAAAGTGACTACGTCTGGGGGCGACCAAGCCAGGAGATTATACTAATAAGAACTGCCGTTACAATGAATGTGTAGAATGTAGAGAATACAAAGGGAAGATACAATATATAAAGGATACCTAACCCTAAGTCTTGTGGGCTTAAAGCCCACTGGATATATCTAATATTATATCCATAAAATATAATAATATATTTACATATATTATAACACTCCCCCTTGGATATAATATGACAAGGAAGAATGCAAGTGTTACTTAGTGGAGTGTTACAAATGGCCTCGAGGATACAATCATCAGGATTGTTTAACATTTGTTACTCCCCCTGAAGATAACAACCTTCCAAGTCGATGCATCCCGATTCCATGTACGTACTTTTCAAAAGTCGAAGTGGGAAGGGATTTAGTGAACAAATCAGCTAGATTGTCACTTGAGCGTACTTGTTTTATCGTGATCTCACCACTCTTCTGGAGTTCGTGAGGATAAAAGAATTTTGGGGATATATGTTTCGTCAAGTTCCCTTTGACATAGCCGTTGCTCATTTGTGCAATACATGCAGTATTATCTTCGTAGATAATTGAAGGGCTTAAGTCAACAGAAGGGATACCACACGAATCGTGAATGTGTTTTATAAGGGACTTTAACCACACACATTCTCGTGCAGTTTCGTACAGAGCTATGATCTCTGAGTGGTTTGACGATGTGGTCACCAAAGTTTGTTTGACAGATCTCCATGAAATGGCTGTTCCACCACAGAGGAAAACATAACCCGTTTGCGATTTCGCATTATGGGGATCAGATAGATAACCAGCATCAGCATAACCTATAAGCGTGTTGTCTTGGTTTCTTCGATAGAAAAGACCAAGATCTTGAGAACCTTGAAGATATCGTAGGATATGTTTCACACCATTCCAATGTCTCCTCGTAGGGGAGGCACTGAACCTTGCAAGTAGATTGACTGCAAAGGCAATGTCGGGCCTAGTGCAGTTTGCAAGATAGAGCAGTGCACCAATTGCACTTAGATATGGAACTTCAGGTCCCAATAGCTCTTCGGTATCTTCCTTAGGTCTGAATGGGTCCTTTTCCAAATCAAGGGAACGGACAGCCATTGGAGTGCTTAAAGGATGAGATTTATCCATATGGAATCTCTCCAACACTTTCTTTAGGTAAGCTGATTGGTGTATCAGTATTCCTTCAGGGAAATGCTCGATCTGCAGACCGAGGCAGAACTTGGTTTTACCCAAAGTTTTCATTTCAAATTCAGTTTTTAAGATTGAACTTGCTTCTTCAATCTCTTTCCTTGTTCCAATAATGTTTAGATCATCCACATACACCGAGATGATGCAAAAACCATTAAGGGATTTCTTAGTAAAGACACAAGGAAAAGCCTCGTTATTTACGTATTCCTTCTTCAGGAGGAATTCGCTTAGTCGATTATACCACATACGACCTGACTGTTTTAAGCCATATAACGAGCGTTGTAACTTAATGCTGAACATACTACGATGTTCGTTATTCCTCATTTGGGGAATAGTTAATCCATCAGGGATTTTCATATAGATGTCAGAATCTAATGATTCGTATAAGTATGCGGTAACTACGTCCATTAGCTGCATTTCTAAGTTTAGTTTAACTGCCAGGGATATTAGGAAGCGGAATGTTATGGCATCCATAACAGGAGAGTAAGTTTGATCGAAATCGATACCGGGTCTCTGCGAAAACCCTTGAGCCACTAACCTCGCTTTGTATCTCACAATATCATTGTTCTCGTTTCGCTTTCGTACAAATACCCACTTGTATCCAACAGGGACTACATTATTCGGGGTACGAACGATGGAACCGAAAACATTTCGTTTGTTTAGCGAGTATAGCTCTGCCTTTATTGCAGCTTCCCATTTCACCCAATCAGAGCGCTTCCGGCACTCGGATATAGTTTTGGGTTCAGGATCTAGATCATTATTAGAAATGGTGAAGGCAATTAAGGCTGCAAATGTGTTGTCGACAACAGTTGTATTTCTGTTATAAGTTTCTCCCGTGTTTACGAAGTTTGTTGAAACTTCAATGTTTACATCGACCAGATCCTCTTCATTTCCCAAAGGGTATCGGTCTGATGATTCCGCTTTCTCAGAGTCATTAATTGATTTAGCACGTGCGTTTTGACTCTGATTTTCGTCTGCAGGACGAATCTCTTCAGGAGATTTTAGGGGTGACATAGTGTGTTTGCTAGCTTTACACTTACGCGAATTCGGTTCGCTTATGTTAATATTTCCTTTACGCTTCTGGCGCATGGGGGGATTAACATTTGTCTTCAAAGGGAGTTGAACCCTTTGAGGCGCATTTACCGCAGGTATATGCGACTTAGTCACTCCTTTATGATCAGTGAATGCATCTGGCAGGTTATTTGCTAGGTATTGCAAATTTATTATCTTCTGAACTTCAAGTTCAGATTGATTTGTGCGTGGGTCTAGGAACTGAAGATCTTTTGTGTTCCAAGTTATTTCACGGCATTTATTAATTGTGGTATTTTTCTCTCCCCCTAAGGCCAGAAATAGATCTTCGTCGAATGTGCAGTCAGCGAAACGGGCTGTAAACTGATCCCCAGTTAAAGGCTCGAGGTATTTAAGTATTGTGGGAGATACAAAACCGATGTAAATACCGAGTTTCCTTTGTGGGCCCATAGATGTTCGCTTAGGTGGTGGTATTGGAACATATACTGCACAACCGAATGTACGCAGATGGGAAATGTTAGGTTCATTTCCACGCACGAGTTGAATAGGGGAATATTCATGATATGCAGTTGGTCGGAATTGGATTAGTGATGATGCATGTAAGATTGCATGCCCCCAACATGAAACAGGTAAGTTCGTTTTGTGTAGTAGTGGTCTAGCGATTAATTTAAGACGTTTAATTAATGATTCAGCTAGACCATTTTGAGTATGAACATGAGGGACCGAATGCTCCACTTTGATTCCCAGTGCCATGCAAAAATCATCGAATGCCTTAGAGGTGAATTCACCGGCATTATCCATACGAATGGATTTAATAGGATGATCTGGGAATTGAGATCTCAACAGGATGATCTGTGCAATAAGCTTTGCAAAAGCAGTATTGCGAGTGGATAGCATGGTTACATAAGTCCACCGAGTGGATGCATCTATTAGGACCATAAAGTACTGAAATGGTCCAGATGCTGGGTGTATTGGTCCACAAATATCTCCTTGAATCCGTTCAAGGAATTTAGGAGATTCAGTTCTTACTTTACTACTAGAAGGACGAATTATTAGCTTACCCTTTGTGCAAGCATCACATATGTATTCATTAACAGAAGGGATTCTGTTGTGTGTTATGTTATGGCCTGATGAATTACATAGAATCCGACGCATCATAGTTTGTCCTGGATGTCCTAACCGCTCATGCCATAGTTTGAAAGAGTTTGGATCATTAAATTTTAGATTAAGAGCTATATGGAGATTTGAGGGTCTGATGTATGTGTAATACAAGCCAGACGAGAAAGATGGAAGTTTTTCGACGATGTGTTTACGACAATTTAAATAGTGAGTCATCAAGAGATATTCACTATTGTCCTCAGTATTTGTTTCAATGTGATAGCCATTCAGTCGAATGTCTTTGAAACTGAGGAGGGTACGCTTTGATTGTGGATACAATAAAGCATTTTCGATTATCAGCTCGGTACCCATAGGTAGAATGATCGAGGCTCTTCCGGAGCCAACGATTTGTATGTCGTCGTCGGAAATAGTAGTGACACTTCCTTTCTTTTCGATTAATGTTTGGAAAAGTTGTCTATCTTTTAAGATAGTATGTGTAGTAGCACTATCTACTAAGCACAACACATTAATCTCCATAAGCACTTAAGTGTATGTTTGGGTACGTTTAGATATGAGGAATGCTAAGGAGAGCCAAGATTACAGACGCTGATTGATCAGCCGCACAAGGGATCACTTAGGTCCTACTTTATCAAGAACGTATTAAATTATTATTTTTTGTAGACAATAGTGATCGACAATTGGATTTGACTGTAAAAAAATAAAGCATCGATAAGCATTCATAAATAGAATCCATAAAAGTATCATGCAAAATAGTCAAGATAAAATCCAGTCAAACATGCTGGTCCAACCAAGTAGCAAGTAATATCAAATAGTCTAATAGATAAAGCAAGTAAACAGCAAGTTGATGTCGATCACTCATTGTCTCCAAAGGCATCTACAGTCATTGTATCACCCACTAAGAGGTCATCCTTCTCCATATCAAAGCCTGCTTCTGGCAGGTTGGTGTGGTGAGATTCACCTTTAGGAGCTTTTCCCTTTTTGTCTTTAAGCATGCATTGATATAGCTCCACTAGATGTTTTGGAGTTCGACACTGGCGAGACCAATGGTCGTCGCATCCACACTTGTGACAGAGTTGCTTATTCTGTGTGCCTGAGCTCGATGGTTTGTCTTGAGGTGCATTCTTTTCAGTTGCACTAGATTGTGCATTGTTGCGACCTCTACCTCTTCCCCTACCACGGCCTCGACTTCGGGTCGATCCGCGTCCCCCACTCGCCTCATTTCCTTTCCCACGTGTACGGCCTCTAGAGTTCCTCCGAGTAGCATGTGCTTCAGGCACAACTTGTGAGCCAACCGGTCTAGTATTGTGATTTTTCATCAACAATTGGTTGTGCTTTTCTGCAACTAGAAGTGCAGAAATAAGATCGGAGTGTGTTTGATACTCTTTGGCCCTGTACTGCTGCTGGAGTACAAGGTTACTAGCATGGAATGTGGAAAGAGTTTTCTCGATCAACTGATCATCAGGGATCGGTTCACCGCACAGCTTGAGCTGTGAAACTATGCGATGTAGGGCGGAGTTGTACTCCGTCACAGACTTGAAGTCTTGGAAACGAAGTGTTGTCCAAGCATGTCTGGCTTCGGGGAGGATCACATTTTGTTGTTGTTGGAATCGATCCTGGAGGGATTTCCACAACATTGATGGATCTTTTTCAGTGAGGTATTCATTCTTAAGATCTTTGTGAAGATGATGTCTTAAGAAGATAAGAGCTTGTGCCTTTTGGGCAGTAGTGGATTTCCACCCTTGAGTGGTGGTGTCGGATAAGTCTTTTGAAGCTAAGTGGATTTCAACGTCTAAAGCCCATGTCAAGTAATTGTGGCCATCTAGTGCCAGTTCATCAAATTCGCGTTTGGTGATGTTTGACATTTTTGTTGCTACAAAGAAAAAGAACTAATAAATTTAGAATTTATTATTGTGTTGTAGCAATTTTAAAAAAATAGGGCTTAAGAAAAAAATGCAATGACAATTTATTAAAAGGGGTGTATTTGATAAAGGATTGGGTGTATGACTTGTGAGACATTTATTAATGGGACTTTAACCCAAAAATAATTATTGAATAAGGCCTTTAAAATAATTTGATGATTTGGGCTTTCATAATACCATTATGAATTTTTTTTATTAATGGGACAACTGGCCCAAAAATAATTGTTAGGATCCAAATTAATTAGGATCGACTAAAATAAAAATGCCCAATCAATTAAATTAAAAAAAATGGCCCAAATTTTTTTTTTTTTATTAATAAGGGCACGACCCAATTTAGTAAGTATACAGGCCCAAGAGATTAATAAGGCAGAGGCCCAATTAGATTTAAAAGGGATAGGCCGAAATGGAGGCCCAAAAATCAGAATGGCCCATCAGTTATTAGGGATTGCAGAAGCTAGGATTTGAGATAGTACACACACGATTTAGTATTCGGCTGAAAAGGGGCGGAAAATTCGTAACATGACGGAAAAATCAGCGTTCGTTTCGCCTTGCAATCGCTTGGACCAGTTTCGGCGACATGACTGTACGCCGTAGTTTTTCCGGCGTGAAGCAGAGGCGTGCCGCCTCTCGCCGTCGCGTCACCTGCTAAGAGCCATCGCGGGTGCACGGCTAATGCCATCGCGGTTTATCGCCGTCACTAGACAGGGCCGGAGGCGCCGTCGCTGTTGGAGGGTGCCTTCACGACCGTCGCGGAGGGCGGACCGACAATGCGGGTTGGGGGGCATCGTCGCCTGCAGGGCTTTTCAGCCGCTCGCGTGCCGGAGATCGCTTCAGGAACCTCGGCGGCGTTGCGCCTGTCGCCGTCAAGGCCTCTTCAGGGGCCGACGGCGTCGCGGGTACTGGTAGGTTTCCGATATAATCCCAGGTTTAATCCTAGTTTTCGTATTTCCGTATTCGGGAAATTTTTGATTTCCAGTTCGAAATAGTGTTCTGGAATCGACAAAAGCGATTCGATTTTTCGAAATTGAAAACAGGTTTTTGAAAATTCTGGAAAAACGATTTTTGCTTTCTGAAAAAAAATCTGTTCGATTTGGGGAAATCGCATAAAAAAGATGTTTCGATTTCGATTTGTGTAAAAAAAAGATTGAACAGTTTTATAAAAGATTCCCAGGTTCACATATGTATTCAGGAAAACCGATTTGGAATTTTTTTGAAAACAAAGGTTTTGATTAACAAAATATAAACAGCATATGTTTCATTCGATCGGAGGGATCGAGTTTTGTATCTGGTTTTGTTATGCAGATACCAATCCAAACATACAATAGGCATACGAAACAGTGTACCAGGCATAGAACGTATTGATCATATCAACATAAGCAATTCATATTCATATGAAGCATTAAATATTTAAGACATATAAACAGGTATCATATTTCTGGGAACGCCTGTTCATAAGTATATTTAGGCATACGAACAAATATATTAATTGCAGGATAGCCTAAGCATGGAATATAACAATATGCAGTAACCAATTCATGATTTTTAATAATATGCACATACGGTTCATGAATAGCAAATTGTGTGCAGGCATATTGGGCAGAAAAATAATCATGGATATACATGCCTTTTTGATACAGAAAATACAGTAATTAAAACTCACAAATTACTGCTTAAATTTCCAAATAATCTGAGTATTGAAATCCGATCCGAAAATTGTGTTGGAGCAATCCTCTCGTAAATCCTTAAGCTCGTAGAGTCTCGTGCTGATAACGTGTTGTAATATTGAGAGGAAAGCGTAAAGCATAAAAGTAAATGGACAATATTGATGACCCAGTTCGTCACAAAGTGACTACGTCTGGGGGCGACCAAGCCAGGAGATTATACTAATAAGAACTGCCGTTACAATGAATGTGTAGAATGTAGAGAATACAAAGGGAAGATACAATATATAAAGGATACCTAACCCTAAGTCTTGTGGGCTTAAAGCCCACTGGATATATCTAATATTATATCCATAAAATATAATAATATATTTACATATATTATAACACAATGAACTGTTTTTTCTCATATAATAAGAATTGCACAAGCTCGCTTAAAGAAAAAAAATATATTAAATAATTAAACTACATGAAAGAATTATTTTGTTGAGGATAAAGAAAATAATTTAAAGTGATTATAAAACAATATGGGAGTATAATTATAGCGAAATCTGAATATGTATATTTAATTTTAAAAAATAAAATATCCTTATTTGTATTATGAAATTAAAATGTAACTATATATAGTTTATAATTAATGTATAAAACTAAACCACAATCGAGTTAAACTTGAAAAAAACACAAAAACCCTAATACTCGCCACTCCCTAAACCCTACCCTACAAACGGCGGCGCCCATCTGACATCAGATCTATAAAAATCCTAATTAATTTCGATTCGGTGCAACAGATTCGAATTAATTCTCAAATCAGGTTATTCTTCATTCTACTATATTATCTAATTCATTAATTCCATTGTTTATTTTTAATTGAAATTTGGTGAAATGATACTTTGATTAATATATATATATATAATTGAGACATGGCTTACCCTGAAGGCAATTTTGACACTTATATGGTATCAGAGCCATGTGATAGTAGAAATATGTTATCTGATGATTATTGATTCGATACGATTTTATAAAAATTCTATAAATCTTTTAAATTCTTCTCATATAGAGAAAAATAGTTTGGTTCAGGAGTATAATGTTCCTGAAAATTTAGATTTACTCAATAAATGAAGTATTCCAAAGATTGAACCTAAAACGGTTTACAAATCTGGACTTTTTGAAAAAATCAGTTTCAAACAAGTTGTAAAAACAACTGAGTCTTCAGTTCCTCTTCATGAGGAAGAAATAGTTTTAAATTTATTAAACTACCATGATATTTCTCCTTATATGAAGACTTATAAATTCATTCATATTGGATGTGTTCAAGTTGCTTTTAGACCTTTAACCCTTAAAGGGTTACCAGAAAGTTTTTTAGCCACTCTAAGAGATGGTAGAAATCTTAACTGGAAACAATCCCTCATGGGAATTATCCAATCTAGTTTAGCATTAGGACCCGTTTATTTTAACGCATATCCTAATCTTTCTTTGTCCTTATCAGATAATAATATTCTTGATGCTTTAACATTAAATGTTAAAACACATGGTTATAATTATATGTCTGGATCTGAAGTCATGTGTATTTGCTATCGCATTTATTTTAAACCTTTGCATACCCTTAATCCCAATTGTGCTAGGGTAGATAAGGATAAAAATGAGACAATTCTCATAGAAACAAACTTTGAAAATTCCAATGTTAGTACTCGTAGATCCATTAAATGGGATGAGATTATTTTCCCAGAAAATTGGATTCTTGAACATTCTGTTCCTAAAATTCCTTCACTTGATAGTGATTTCCACCATATTACTCAAAGTAATAATGGTATTGTTAAGATTGGTTTTCATAATAACCAAAGAAGAAATTCTTCTTATACTAGATCTATGTCTGGTTATACTTTGTTTTCTCCTCTTGATTATGAAGTCAATGTTCCTTCTACTTCAAGAGCTTCTACTTCTTCTTTAAAAGAAGAAAAGTTTTATCAACACAATGATTTTGAAAATGAAAATATTATTGTTAATAAAAACAATATTGTTCATAATGAAAAACTTCCCGAAACAATTTCGGAATGTGATTTTTCTGTTTAAAATGATTTTGAACCAATTTTGGATTTCAATAAAGGCTCCTTAAATAGAGCCCATATCAACAAAGAATTTTATGATCCAAAATGGAAAAAATTTAGAGATTGATATTTCAACTCTTTTCCAAAAGAAGAATTATCTTACTTCGTTGACAAATTCTATGAATTTTGTACAAAACAAAATAAAATATTTTATTTTGTTCCTTGGTTTATAAAAATCTTTTATATTGACCAAATTTCTACAATAGAAAGAACTTATAAAATAATTTCTTCAGAAGATATTCGAAAATCCGTCTATCCTCCTAATATTCCTTTCCAAATTGAAAAGGAAGGAAAAACTTTAAATTTTTCTCTTTTTTCAACAATTATTGAAAAAGATGTCTTGCACAATATTTCTGAAATTTTTAAGCAAAATAATTTTTGCAATCTTTCTCTTCAAATTCTTAGTGAAGAAATTTCTTCACTACATGAGAAAATTGATTCTCTTATTTTTCAAAACAAAAATCAGCCTAAGACTGATATTTCTAAAGAAGAAGGAAAAAATCTAGTTATTGCAACTGTTCCTTCTATTCAATCTCCTATTGAGATTAAAGATTTTAAGCTTGAAGCTTCTATTTCTGATCTTGAAAAAATTATTACTGAAAATTTTGGAAAACTGCATATTTCCACTATTGAAAATGATTTTCAAAATGAAATGGATAACAGACATATTGAGTCTGGAGAAAGTAGTCAAAACAATTTTGACAGTCTAAACAAAATGAAATGGGCAGATAGGCCTACTATGTCAAAGTATTATTATACTAAGCCTACTCCCATTGATGTTCTCAATGAAGAACAAGAAAATTTCTTTAATACCTCTTATTCTGGTAAAAACATTTATGAATGGAATATAGATGGAGGAAGTGATAGATATATCTACACCCAATGCCATCGCATGCTTATGTACAGCTCTGCTTGTAGAATAAGCGGTAATGATGATGTGCAAACTGCACAAGCCATTACTGTTGGTTTTACAGGACAGCTTAAAGGCTGGTGGGATAACTATCTTACTCCCCAGAATAGAATTGAAATATTTTCTTCTATTAAAATATAAAATAATACCACCAAACCCAATGCGGTTTATTCTCTTGTTCTTACTATTTTAGAACATTTTACTGGTAAACTTTCAAACAATTCTGAAAATACCAAAACACTTCTTTTAAATATGAGGTGTAAAACTCTTAGGTAGTGTTTGTTTACTTCTTGAGGTGGATGGAGCACATCCGGATGGAGAAAAAAAGTGGATGGGGCAAATCCTGTGAATAGTAAATTTGTGTTTGGTTTGAATTGGATGTGGTAGGGGTGGATGAAACTTTATGTCAAATCAATACTTTTTGGAGATGATGATGTATTATTTTATTATTGTTAGTTAGTGGAGTAATGATTGAATGATTTTTTATTAATTATATTTTGTTGTAATACATAAATAATTTTTTTTTAAAAAATAACATTGATAATTAATAATTTTTTTTAGATAAATTAAATTAATAATAAATAATATAAAACAATATATATATAATAAATAAATATTTTCAATTTTAAATCACAAATAATTAC
>JAPKLY010000355.1:339708-350894 GCA_026898435.1 Prunella vulgaris | reverse complement strand
CAAATTTGTTGATGGTCTTCCGTATTTATTCGCGGAAAGAATCAAGAAAATTCTTCGAAAGGACGCAAATTCTATTTCTTACGCGTCATATACTTTTGGTCAAATCATTAGTATTTGTGTTTGTTGATAGAATTTATTGATTATGTTTGTTTATGTGGCTTTACAACGAATTAATTCTACCAAACAATAATCTTATGATTTCGTGTTCTTGGATGTAATATGAGGAGGGAGAGTAAAGAGTTTAGAGAGAGAAATATTGCAGTAGGGATTGTATTAATTTTCAGAATTGTGAGAGAGTTGTGTGAATAGTACAAGAGAGGTCTTATTTATAGGTGTGTGAGTGTGAGACGGCACCTTACGAGCCTACGTGGCTTCCGGTGTTGACGAGGGTTCCTTACCCTCGTCTCGATCTCTCACACTGTTTCCCCTATCACGCCTCGTCCTACTACTATGCCTTAGACTAGATGGGCCTCATTAAAAACCTCGCCGTAAACCACCCTTGTGGATAAACCGGACGGAGGGAAAAAGAGCGCGCCATCGGGGTCCTATTGACTAACAGGTGAGCTCATGGGCGAGCTCCCAGCGAGCTTTGGTGGGTCGGGCGAGCTCTCGAGCCTTGACCAGATTCCAGAGTATCGGGCGAGCTCTGGTGTACCCACAGACGGGCGAGCTCTGGACCTTCTCCAGCTCGGATGGGCTCAGGTGACCTGACAAACCTTGGGGATTATTTCTGAAACCGACGTATTAGTTCGCCATATCAACAATGTTCAAGAAGGTTTAAATCTTTGCAATGAAATAAAATTGCGAAACCAGCTTAAAAGAGATAATCTCTTAGAAAAGAAACAACTAGGTCTTTTCTGTGATCAATTTGGAATTAAAAATTCCAAAAAGAATTTTTCTAAAGGAAAAAAGGATTTTTCTTATAAACCAAATTTCCGAAGAAAAAGATTTTCTGATAAAAAGCAGAAAGGGAAAAAAGATTTTGATAATAAAAAATCTTTTAAAAAATCTTTTCAAAAGAAAAAATATTTAGACAAAATTATTTGTCACAGATGTGGAAAGCCTAATCACTATGCTAACCAGTGCTATGCAAAAGACAAGATTAAAAATCTTGATCTTGATGAGCCTCTCAAAGAGACTCTTCTAGGAATAGTAATGAATTCAGAATTAAATTATGATGTTAATATAGAATTCAATGATTCTTCTGAGGAGTTAAACTCTTCATTATCTGATTCAAGTCAATTTGATACCAATAAGTGTCAAAATTGCCTTCAGGGTAAGCCATGTCTCAATTGTATCCAAGATACTAATGAGATAACTGATGATGAAGTTTATAAATTTTTGGGTCAGTTCAAAGACATGAATATTAGTGTCATAGACAATCATTATATTATGAATTTTCTTAAACAAATCAAAGATTTTGATTTACGCAATAAAATTATTGACCATTTTGAGAATATTCCTCTCAAGGAAGAAAGAAATGATCTTTCAACATATATTGAAAGAAATTTTTATAACATGGATGATGTTAATAAACTTCTTAAAATTAAAGAAGTGGAAAACAATCCTGTTACTATTAAAGATCTTTCAAAAGAGATTGAAAATCTCAAAATAAGTGTTAAAACTCTTCAAGAACAAAGTTCTGAATTTTCTTTTCGTCTTTCCCAATGGGAAAAAGGAAAAGAAAAATTAGAAATTGGTGAGCCAAGCTCTCCAACTCATTCTTCTAAAGAAAGTTTGATTGATAATCATCTTTCTAATATTAATATCATTTTATCTAAAAAATGGTATGTCAAAATTTCTCTTTTAATAAACAATTTTTATAAAAAAGATTTTATAGCCATGATTGACAGTGGTGCGGATATTAGTGTTATCCAAATGGGAATAATTCCCACTAAGTTTTTTGAAAAAACTACTCAAACTCTTTCCCATGCAGGAGGAGGAAATTTAAAGATTTCTTATAAATTAAAAGGTGCTTATGTTTATACTAATAAAGTTTGCATCTCTAATGATTTTCTTATTGCAGAAAAAATTACTAGCCAAATGATTATTGGCCTTCCTTTTATTTACAACATTTATCCTATTAAGGTAGATGAAAAAGTTATTTCAGGTATTTTTGATAATAAACCTGTTAATTTAGAATTTGTTACAAAACCAATTTATAAGATTTTAAATCAAATTCGTGATCAAATTGATCAAAGGAATTGCCAAATAAATTTTCTTAAAAATGAATTAAATTCTTTTACTATTGAAGAAAGGATTAATAATCCTAAATTACAAGAAAAAATTCAATTCTTGTTTAACGAATTTTCTATGAAAATTTGCAATGATTTTCCAAATGCTTTTTGGGAAAGAAAGAAACATATGGTTTTTTTTCCCTATGAAGAAAGTTTTTCTGAAGACAAGATTCCTACAAAGTCGAGACCTTGTCAAATGAATTCTGAATATTTAGAATTATGTAAAAAAGAAATATCTTCTCTTTTACAAAAGAAACTTATAGTTCCTTCTAAATGCCCTTGGTCTTGCACTGCTTTTTATGTTAATAAACATTCAGAGCAGGAACGTGGTGTTCCCAGGTTAGTAATTAATTACAAACCTTTAAACAAAGTCCTAAAATGGATTCGCCATCATATTCCTAATAAAAAGGATTTGCTGGATAGACTAGTCAATGCACTAGTATTTTCAAAATTTGATTTGAAATCTGGATTTTGGCAAATACAGATTGATCCTAAGGATCGTTATAAAACAGCCTTTAATGTTCCTTTCGGCCACTATGAATGGACGGTAATGCCTTTTGGGCTTAAAAATGCCCCTTCTGAATTTCAACAAATTATGAATGATATTTTTAATCCGTATAGTGATTTTATCATCGTATATATTGATGATATTTTAGTATTTTCTAGAGATATAGAAATACATTTTAAACATCTTGATATGTTTAAGAATATAGTCATTAAAAATGGCTTAGTTATTTCAAAGCCAAAAATGGTTTTGTTTCAAACCAAAATAAAAGTTTTGGGTCATATTATTGAAAAGGGAAATATTATCCCTATTCAAAGAAGTATCGAATTTGGTGATAAATTTCCTGATGTCATAACTGATAAAACTCAGTTACAAAGATTTTTAGGAAGCCTTAATTATGTTTTTTCCTATATTAAAAATATAGCCGAAGATACTGCTATCTTATATGATAGGTTAAAAAAGAATCCTGCTCCTTGGAGTGATAATCACACTCAAGCAGTTATTAGAATAAAAGAAAAATTAAAGCATATTCCTTGCCTTATGCTCGCCAATCCCCTATGGGATAAGATTGTTGAAACCGATGCCTCTGACATAGGCTATGGAGGTATTTTGAAACAGATTAATCCGCATAATAAAAATGAATATGTCATTAGATTCCACTCTGGTAAGTGGAATAATTCACAGAAAAATTATTCTGTGGTTGCTAGAGAAATTTTAGCCATTGTAAAGTGTGTTCTAAAATTTCAAGATAATCTTTATAATCAGCATTTTACAATAAAAACTGATTGTAAAGCCGCTTCTTTTATGTTTAAGAAAGATTTTGAACACAATGTGTCTAAACAAATGTTTGCCCGTTGGCAAGCCCATCTTGCTTATTTTGATTTTGATATAATTTATAAGCAAGGAAAAGATAATAATCTTCCTGATTTTCTAACCAGAGAATATATTTCATGATTGCAGGAATGAGCCATTCGGGCAGAACCCCATTTTCCTCTTATAGAGGAAGGGGAGGAAGGTCGCAGCCCCCTATTATACAAAGGGGTAAAAGGACTCTCATTAACTAGAATATTTCTGGAAAAGGTTCTTCTCAAAATCTGGATAACCTTGAACAAGAATTCCAAGAATTCTTGAAACAGAAGGGAAAAAATATCCAAGTTGATGATATTTCTTCAACTCCACAAGAAGAAGGCTCATATGCCTCACTTACTAAGAAAGAATACACTTTCTTTGATTCTCCTAAGAGGGAACAGATCATCATACTCGAAGAAGGAGATGAAAAACTTAAAGAATCCCCATGGATTCTGATGACAAAGTATATTCCAAATAATTTTTGGGATACTAAAACCTACAAAAGCAGAGGGTTTTATGAGAATATTCTCTCAAACTTGGGAAGTGTTGAGATTTCTCATTATCCCCAAAAGAGTAAAAATATCTCTTACTCTAAATTCATTATTAAAAATATCATCTCCATCCATGAATGAGGAACTGCTTCTTTTTCTGAAAAATTTATTATAAATGAAGCAAATGGCAACAAATTCCTCTACAATTATTGGGATTATGTTGAAAGTTTTAAAAAAACTTTACTTTACCAAAATGATAAGCATACTCATACGTGGCTTATCAAGATTTGTGACAATGTTGCAAAATCACCACTCCCCAATTGGTTCATTTCTTGGTGGAGTATTTATGGTGCCTCAGCAAATATTCTGCCTCCAGAGGTCAAACCTATCTTTCAAGACTATGTTCTTGCAACTTCACATTTGAAGACCCATCAGACAAATGACCAAGTTCTTTGTCGTTTTTTATTGATTCCAGTATCCCATGGGTTTGGAAATGGAAGCCAGAATTTGGCTATACTGATGTCGGGACCCCCTGTTTATACAGGGTACATATGTCTCGGTTTTGGAACAACCTAAGTATTGTTCCTAAAGATTCCAATGAATCCCCCATCAAAGAAAATATTGATCGGATTAAATCCGTTATTAACAGAATCCGAAGTGATCCTGAGCAACAAGAGACCAAGTCTCTTCCTCCTTTCCCAGAATTCTCAAAGAAGTACGAGGGAATATTTCCCAAAGAAAAAATTGTTGATCTTTATATGGATCAAATAAAAAAGAACATGTTTCAAGATGAGGATATTCCTGATTCAAAATCGGATTCAACGATGACATCTAACTCTGATTTACAGGATGCCCAAGACCCCAATGAAGGGTTGGAACTCTCCATACAGGAAAGCTTTGATATTTTGAAGGATACTCTTATAGAGAAATTCAAAGGAAAATAAGATGGAAATTATCGACGACATCAGAAGGAGAAACTACATCAGAAAATCTGAATATGATTCCAATATTTGGAATACCCCTTTTCATATCACGAATGATTATAATTTCCAAGACATAAGGAGAAGAAATTAATGTAAAATTTTACAAAAGAAAATAGGAGGAATAAACAGACTCATTCAAATTAGTGAAAGAGTACTTCTCCGAAGAAATGCAGTTGAAGATTTTCGTGAACATGAAGAATACGGTCATGAAAATTTCCTTAAGACTAAAAGTCTTTTAGAAAAACAAGCGTCTATCATGACAGGTTAAAAATACACTGCAAGAAGACATCATAAGCCTATGCCATGCTTATGTCATCGCTGACCTCACCAGACCAAGTACTGTTCATGAATTGTAAAATCACTATTCACACTTTTTACTGTTCATATTTTTAATTTTGGGATGAAATCCGGGGTTTCATGTCCGGTTCTCCCCCTATATATAGGTGTGTTATTAGTTGTAAAGAGGGAGGACTTAGACAGTCCGCTCTCTCTTCTTCTCTCTCTTGTAAAAATATTCTGAAGTTTTAATAATATCCGGATTACCTACTTTGGCTCTTCAAGAGTAATCCCCCTCTTTTATTTTTCTGTTTTTAAATATTTATTTAAAAGATCCATAGCCGCCCTATGACTGGCTAGAGATTCGTATTGAATCAATGATCTAGGATCTCATACTCTACTATTTCATGTGTTTTCGAGATCATAAGTCGCTTGATCTGATCTAATTATATCGATATGTAGTGAATGGTTTCGACCGATTGGTTTGAGTTGTCTATCGATATTTATGAGTTAAGATTTTGTCCAACACGTATCAAGATGTGTCTTTAAGGTTTTAACTTGCTGGGCTGAGTTTTCTGGTCTATGAGTTAATCGTGTGGGGTAGCCCTTTTGCCATTATGCCGAGTGAAGGCGCAGGCGTTTGTGGGCATAAAACTTTTTTTCAGGTTAATTCATAGATTCTTGAATATTTAGGCCAGTTTGTTATGGAAAAGGTCCATGAGACACTATTGATACAATTCGGAGAAATTATTAACTCATAAACTATAGATGTCCTCAGTAATTTCCAATCTGTGTCGTGAAAAAGATCCATAGCTATACTACTGATATGAGGAAGATCCCCGATCCTGAGGTTATATGGTATATATATATATATATATATATATATATATATTTAATTTGGAGTTCTGTTTGATTGTTTAAATTTTTATATATGTTCGTTGAAGTTGTTTTGCCCTCCTTTAGATTAGTGGATGGATCGAGTTTTCTTTTTCATGAGATGGATGAATTGTTTGCCTTTGCACTTTTTTTATATCTAGGGTTTTCTTTTTTCATGTTAAATTAATTTTAAAAGTTTAAAGAAACTTGAATTTTTGGATTTTCTCATAAGAAATTAGAGAAAGCAACAAAGTGCATCCTGCAGTTGGTGAAATTTTTTCATGTTTTAACAAATAATTAAACGATCATTTAATCATTAAATATAGTTTGAGCACAATCTTTCTACTATTTAAGCCGACTGTTATCAACATGTGTTCAAAACAGTTCTCTCCAAGTTGGTCTTTTTTGGGTGTGTATGTCAGTGTGGTATCTAACTCTATCTTGTGTGGAAGGAACTAGCTAGCATGCAAAATCTAGAGTGAACGAGAAATATATAGTTAATATTAAACCTTAAACAAAATCTAGAATGAACTTAAGCAATTAAGTTCACAAAATCTAGAGCTAATGGGAAATATGTAGTTCATTATTCCCTAATTGAACGATTTTCTTCTAGTATGTCACCTATTGTATTTGAGTCTTGAATTGTAAAAAAATTTCCCATATTATGATCTCTTTGTTTCAAAGTAATGACCTCCAATGGTAAGAAATTGTTACAAAACTATGAAAATAATTTCTTTTCATTTTAGACATTAATTTTTTTCCCTCTAATTGAACCCTTATTTTCATATTTAATGTTTTAAGTGTCAATTTGAGCTGTCCAACAATGGTTTAGACGTGGTTGTAAATTTTCATCATTGTTGTTCATCTCAAATTTTGTTTTTATATCTGAGGACTCATCTTATTTGTTTTGGTTTGATTCCAAAATATAATTGGTGGATGAAGTCTTTCCTTTTTAATGTTGATTGTCTATAAATATATTACTTACATTTTCCATTCTTTTGTTGCCTGATTTATGTAAGTTTCATACTAATACCCTTGATCTTTTGTTTGTATATTCAGTTGTGGCTGATAGCTTTGGTTTTCACTTGCCCTCCTATCAATCTATCGAAATTTTTGCATATGGAGCGCATGATAGACGAAGCCACCAGGGCAAAATCTAATGCTGAGGAAAAGTTCGAGAAAAAAGACTATGTTGGTGCAAGATCATGTGCGTTGCACGCACAATCCTTGTATCCAGATTTAGTTGGTATTGCCCATTTGGTTACAATGCTGCAAGTGTACGCGTCTGCGGAGAAAAAAATAAATGGAGAAGAAGATTGGTATAGTGTGTTGGGCGTTGATCCCTCTGCTGAAGACGAAACTATAAAAAAACGATATAGAAAGCTTGCACTTATGTTGCACCCGGATAAAAATAGTTGCAACGGTGCAGAAGACGCTTTCAAACTCTTATCGGAGGCCTGTAGTTTATTATTAGACAAAAAGAAGAGGTTGGAATATAACACAAGAATGGGCTATTATAGCATATTCCAGCAGAATTTTTGGACACACATTGCCAGTTCATCGCCATCTAGGCCGAGTCAGGATTATGTCCCGACGTATACGGGCAGCACATCAGCACCTTCGCCAAGCGCAAAACAGAATGGGGGGACCAGCTCACCTGACACATTTTGTCTATTTGGACAAAAGATCCAAATAAATTCTAGTGGCCCATCAGCATCGTCTTCGGGATGTGCTGGTGGCCCCTCGGCACCATATCCGTCTCGTGCTGCGGTACCATCCAATTTTGGTAGCAAGGAACCTTGTCTCGTAAGATCCGAAGTAGATGTGCAAAGAGACCCAGGGAAAAAAGCGCTCGTGGTCCATCCGACAAGAGAAGTGATACATTTTGGACGATGTGTCATCGATGTAATAGGAAGTACGAGCACAGAAAAATATTTTGCAATCTTTCTATTCTTTGTCATATTTGTCTAAAGCCATTCTTGGCTTCTGAGATTGTACCACCAACAGAATTTGTACAAACTGCTAAATTGTTTGGGCAGGGATGTTCTGATTCTGCTAGCTAGAAAGGTTTAAAGATATGTTATTTTAGAAGTATTTGTATCACAAGTGTTGTGCATGGTTTGTGTAATTGATAATTCTTGTAAAACATGTGCTAGTAATTTCTTCTTCTTTTTTTTCACCCTGTGGATTTATTGTGTTTATAGAAAAATGATATATCCATTGCGTCTATGATCTTTGATTTATGTGTTTGTTTCATTAAGTATCAAAATTTATACATAGAAAATTTGCACATATATAAATACATAAAATTCCCCTGTGGATTTATTAATAATTGCCAACAATACTAAAATCATTAAGTACATTGTTTTCTTGTATTAATTTTAAATCTAAATGTGTTGACTATATATTGGAATTAGGAATTCAGAAGCGAAAACTATTTTAATAAACATACTGTGTATTCAATAATAAAGTCTCTATTCCCTTTTTTTTTTTTTTTTTTGTGTGTGTGTGGTGTGTTCAATGAACTTCTTAGAATTTTTCATGATTATGAAAAATAAGAATTGCACAAGCTTGACAAACTTACGAGACATTTGCAAAATTTAGGTTCACTGTGTACTTACTGTGTGTTTCTGATGGTACTATATAAGTAGTTTCACTAAAAATAATTTTAATATTACTATTTTTGTTCTATTTTATTTTTTAATTTGACACAGCTTAAAAAAGTTATTGAACACAATTACCAATTCATCACTGGCACCAGTTTTAATGTTAGTCGTGTTGGTGCGGTGGCTGTGTTGTTAGTTGTGGCTCCGGAGGTGGCCGTTTTTCGTCGGCCATATTTTTCGGCAATAATATTTTCTGGCGACCATATAACTAATACTTTTTCTGACGACCATATTTTTCAGTGAGACATGATTGTACTATTTAATATTTTGATTATTTAAACATATTAAATAATTTGATGATGCACAAATTTTGCACTATTTGAGCCGGCCGTTATCAACACCTGTTCGAAATAGTTCTCGCCGATTTGGTTAGTGTTCGAAGATGGTCTTTTTTGGGCGTTTATGTAGTGGTATCCAACTCTTGACATGCAAAATCTAAAGTGAACGAGAAATATATAGTTGATAATTCCCTCCTTCTATAATGTCTGTAGTATCTAAGTCTTGAATTGGCAAAATTTTCCCCATGTGACCTTCATTTGTAAGAAATTATTACAAAACTATGAAATTACTTTCTTTTCGTTATTTATAAACATGATATTTGGCTAAATATTGGTATAAGTTTAGGCGGATAGATAATTTTAACTTTTAAAGTAAACACACCCTAAATTTTTTTCCCTCCAATTGAACCCTTATTTTCATATTTAATGTTATAAGTATCAATTTGAGCTGTCCAACAATGGTTTGGGCAAGGTTATAAATTTTAAGCATTATTTTGTATCTTATAAATTTTGTTTTTATCTTATTTGTTTTGGTTTGATTTCATAATATAATTGCTTTTAGTTATTAATGTTGATTATCTATGAATATATTACTCACATTTTCGTTACATCATTTGTTGCCTGATTTATGTCAGTTACTAATACCCTTGATCTTTTGTTGTAAACTAGGTACTTCACAACTTGAGAGAGTATATTATTTGATCTGGAGAGAGAATCTTTCTGTTTGTATTCAGTTAAGGTTGATAGCTTTGGCTTTTGACTTGCACCTCCGATCTACTGAAATTTTTGCACATGGACCGGGGACAGGCTAGGCTCACCAACAACATTTTGTCTAAAATCATTACATTTTGGAGGATATATATGTCATCAATGTAATATTGGTGGATGTAGTCTTTCCTTTTTAATGTTGATTGTCTATAAATATATTACTTACATTTCCATTACATCTTTTGTTGCCTGATTTATGTAAATTTCGTACTAATACCCTTGATCTTTTGTTTGTATTCAGTTGTGGTTGATAGCTTGGTTTTCACTTACCCTCCTACCAATCTATCAAAATTTTTGCATATGGAGCGCATGATCCACCAGGGCAAAATCTAATGCTGAGGAAAAGTTCGAGAAAAAAGACTATGTTGGTGCAAGATCATGTGCGTTGCATGCACAATCCTTATGTCCAGATTTAGTTGGTATTGCCCACATATGGTTACAATACTGCAAGTGTACGTGACTGCGGAGAAAAAAATAAATGGAGAAGTAAATTGGTATAGTGAGCTGGGCGTTGATCCTTTTGCTGATGATGAAACTATAAAAACAATGATATAGAAAGCTTGCACTTATGTTGCACCCTGATAAAAATAGTTGCAACGGTGCAAATGACGCTTTCAAACTCATATCGGAGGCCTATAGTTTATTATTAGACAAAGAGAAGAGGTTGTAATATAACATATATATAAGAATGGGCTATTATAGCATATTCCAGCATAATTTTTGGACACAAATTGACAGTTCATCGCCATCTTGGCCGAGTCAGCATTATATTCCGACACATACGGGCAGCATATCAGCACCTTCGCCAAGTGCAACACAGAATGGGGGGACCAGCTCACCTGACACATTTTTATCTATTTGGACAAAAGATCCCAATATATTCTAGTGGCCAATCAGCATCATCTTCGGGATGTGCTGGTGGCCCCTCGACACCATATCCAGCTCGTGCTGATGGCCCTTCGGTACCATCCAATTATGATAGCGAGGAAACCTTGTCTCGTAAGGCCCGAAATAGATGTGCAAAGAGACCCAGGGAAAAAAAAGCTCAGGGATGTTCTGATTCTGCTACCTAGAAAGGTTTAAAGATATGTTGTTTTAGAAGTATTTGTATCACTTTTGCATTACAAGTGTTGTACATGGTTTGTGTAATTGATAATTCCTGTAAAACAAGCTAGTAATTTTTTCATGTGTTTAGAGAAAAATGTATATCCATTGCGTCTATGATCTTTGATTTATGTATTTGTTTCATTAAATATC
>JAPKLY010000355.1:312453-339698 GCA_026898435.1 Prunella vulgaris | reverse complement strand
TGAAATTTAACATATATATAAGAATGAACTATTATAGCATATTCCAGCAGAATTTTTGGACACACATTGACAGTTCATCACCATCTTGACCGAGTCAGCATTATGTTCCGACACATACGGGTAGCACATCAGCACCTTCGCTAAGTGCAACACAGAATGGGGGGACCAACTCACCTGAAATATTTTGTCTATTTGGACAAAAGATCTCAATATATTCTATTGGCCAATCAGCATCGTCTACGGGATGTGCTGGTGGCCCCTCGGCACCATAACCGGCTCGTGCTGATGGCCCTTCGGTACCATCCAATTTTGGTAGTGAGGAAACCTTATCTCGTAAGGCCCGAAATAGATGTGCAAAGAGACCCAGGGAAAAAAAAGCTCAGGGATGTTCTGATTCTGCTACCTAGAAAGGTTTAAAGATATGTTGTTTTAGAAGTATTTGTATCCCTTTTGCATTACAAGTGTTGTGCATGGTTTGTGTAATTGATAATTCTTGTAAAATTCGCTCACAAACATGAATATTTATTCGCTCACAAAAAAAGTACTTAATTCCATCGGTGCAAAATTCACACCCTAATAAAAAGTACTGAAACCCTAAAATACTTAATTCCATCTCCTCTCTTCGCTAAATCCCAATTCCAAAATTAATTAAATTTTGCAATATGTCTCGAATATTGTAATCCAACACCAAATGCACTGCCTTCTTATAAGTGGAGCAAGAAACCCTCACTACAAAAAATTGAGGGTTTAAAGAGGGTTTAGGGTGTAAAGAGGGTTTTTGCGAGGGGATATAACCCTCGCCAAGATATGCCTCGCTAAGGAAACCCTCGCCTCGCCCCTCGCGGACTGACCCTACCCGGGTCTAACCTGCGGGCGACCCACGAACCTGGCAGTATTTTCGCGAATTTTCGCGTGAGAGGGGGTTTGAACCCATGACCTCCCTTATGAATGTATGAGTGCCTTGCCATTTGGGCAAGTAGTATTTATTGTTCCATAATTCATTATAAATATATATATACAATATATACTTTTATATTTTAACTAAATGTTATATATTTACTTTATTATTATTATATCATGTAATTATACTAATCTAAAATTATATATTTTAATTATGTAATACTTATATTTAGTTATAATAAAATTATCATATATATATATATGTAATTATATATTTCTAAATATTAATTCAAATCATTATAAACATTAATGTAAAATAATTCTATTCATATGATAAATATTCATTCTACCACTACCTTTAAATTTTAATAATGAAACTTCATTTCACTTATTAAACTATTACACACAAAATTAACAAATGTTAGTGCCTAATCATCCACCATCATTAACAAATATTAGTGCCTAATCTTCCACGTCATTTCACTTATGAAACTATTACACACAAAATTGATCTCTATCTAAATTTGTCCTAATTTAATCAAAACTTCATTTCAATTATGAAATTCATGATTTTGGTCTTGAATCTAATTAAAATAAAAATCATGAAAAAAAATATTAGTGTCTAATCATCCATCATCATTAACAAATATTAGTACCTAATCATCCACCAACATACGTCCACAAAGTCATATAATTCAAAATAGTCAAAGTTCAAAACATATAATTCAAAGCATACACATACACATAAAATAGAATCAACGTCTAGGTCCCTTCCCATGTCTACGGTGTTCTTGAGAGTCATGCTGTGAGTCAGAATCATGTGGTGTTCTACGTCTACCTTGAGAGTCCTGTGGTGAGTGAGAATCATGCGGTGAGTGAGCATCATCGGGTTGATTGTCGACTTGACCCTGCTGATCCTGCATAAATTTCATAAATTGTTCCTGCATTTGTCTCTGCCACTCCTCACGGTCCCTCAAATCCTGTGCCCTCATCTCAGCTAGTTTTGTAGCTACTCTCTCATCCACAGTTCTATTCAAGCACTCCATATCAACATCACTATAACCTCCAAAGTGCGTACCAGCTGATGTTCCACCGGGCCCAAAAATAATGCGCCTCGACTTGCCTAGCTGTCCCAATCCACGTATGCGACCGTGCTTTTTTCCAACTTTCTTCATGTATAGCTGAGACAAGTCTGGAGGCTCCAATTGATCTTCTCCGGCCTCTTCATTCTGGGTGGCCATTTCCTGTGCTTCATTCTGTACTTCTTGCTGCACAAGATTTTTTTATGTAATGTATTATAATGTACAATATTTATATAAAATAAAATAATGTAATGTATAATGAAAAATCTTACCAAAGTCTGAGATATGTGGCCATAAGTATAACCATTTGGCCCATAATAGTGGAAGTGCTCCACTATTTCCCACTCAGTAGCTGGCCGTCCCATTTTATTCTCCTATGTATTTTTTTAAAGATTATAATTAACTAAAACATGGTACGATCATAATTAAAAATTATAATTAAAAAAATTACTTACAATTTCCAAAGCAACCTGGGCTGCTCCATGGGAACCACCCTTATGGCGAGAGATGCCAGTACCTGGGCCTCCCGGCTCCGACAGACGATTCTTTCGACATTGTTCAGACCTTGCCTTCACATCCTCCCTCTCCCAATACGCGAGCAGTGCCTTCCAAATGGCAGAATCCCACGATGGCTTTTTCCGTTTCAACTTCCACCTTCTTTGCGCCCTGTTCAGCATGTCCACATAGCGTTCAGCGGCCATTCGAATAAAATGCTCGTAGACAAGCTGTGAGGGTACAGTGGAAGGATCCCACGTAGTCTCCTTCTGCAGTACAAATTGAACATTATTAAATGAACTTAACTCAATTACTTAAATGTACAAAATGAATATTATTAAATGTACATACCATATGAACATGTCCCACCACTCCCTCAACCGTTGTGGGCTTACCAACTTGAAAGTATAAGCGCCATACTCCATATGACTGTACATGGTGCGTGTACATAAACTGGACACATCTTGTGAGGGCATCAACCTGAAAAAATAATAAATACCTAGTAAAATTACAAACAGTATATGTATATAATTCAACAATTATGAATTCAACGTACGTGCCCTTGTAGAAGGATAACTCTATGCGCTCTCCAATATGTGCATCAGACACATCCTCAGACTCAGAGTCCGTATAATCATCTGCATCAAATGCTTCCGTGGCCGGAATAGTGGGAACTGGAACAGACGGTGGACGAGTGGAAGACGATGGACGAGTAGAAGGCAATGGACGAGTAGAAGACGATGGACAACTAGAAGACGGTGGTCGACCACGTCCTCGACCCCTTCCTCCATCTGTACTACGATCAGACCCACTCATCTGTGACATTAATTAAACAATTTTCATTAATAATGTGTATAACTGCCACAAGTATACCCATTAACAAATATAACCATAAAGTATAAACATAACAAGTATACCCATTAACAAATATAACCATAAAGTATAAACATAACAAGTATACCCATTAACAAATATAACCATAAAGTATAAACATAACAAGTATACCCATTAACAAATATAACCATAAAGTATAAACTTAACAAGTAGAACAACAAGTCTCATTAAAATACTATAAAACAAGTCTCATTCATCCTCATCATCATCATCATCGTCCTCCTCCTCTTCTTCTTCTTCTTCTTCGACCATTTCTTCTTCTTCTTCGACAACTTCATCTTCTTCTTCTACTTCATCAATGTCCATCAGTGCACCATGGATATTAGTAAATATAACAGTGTCATCATCCATTTGCACATTCATTTGAGTCTCTATCTGTTCTTCCTGGAAAGGGGGAAGCTCTTGTCCATCTTCTTTATCAGTTACCACAAAAGTTCTCGATTTAATTTTACAAACTGCGAGCCAATCATTGCTACGTACTCCTGGGTATTTACAATAATAAACCTGAGAAGCTTGACTTGCTAATACAAAAGGATCGTGACGCCCATATCTTCCCCTCCTATTTACATCTACAAGATTGTAATTAGGATGAACTCTTGTTCCACTTGGCACAGTCAAACCACTCACACTTAAAGAGAACCACTCTTGACTCTAGAAGCCCAGCGTATTCCAATTGCACTACTTCATCGAGTATCCCATAGAAATCGTTCTCATCAGAATCGTAGTTTTGTCCCTTGATACAAACTCCAGAGTTTGTAGTTGCCTTAGAAGCACCATAAGCTCGTGTGTGAAATTTAAAACCGTTCACATAATACCCAGGGTATGTGATGATCAACAAGGTACCCCCAATAAGGCAAATCCCAAAGAATACTTTTCTTCTTCCAACCACCATCCAATCCTTTATTGTGAGCATCAACACCCTGTTTTGTTACTTTTCGACATCCAATCCAATCTATTTCTTGCAAGATAGACTCACCTGTTCGAATGGGAGGTGGGTCATCTGTGACTACTCTTCCCTTCAAGAATGCATTCTTATTCTTTCTGTATGAATGATGTCTAGGTAAAAACTTGCGGTGATTGTCAAACCAAGACTATTTTTTACTGTGGCTAAGTGTGAAAGCATCAGTATGTTCACCACAATAAGGACAAGCAGTCCTTCCAGCTGTGCTCCATCCAGACAACATTGCGTATGCAGGGAAATCACTAATTGTCCAAAGAAGAACAGCTCGCATCATAAAATTCTGCTTCTTGACAGCATCATATGTTTCCACACCATTTTCCCACAAATATAACAAATCATGAATCAATGGCTGTAAAAAGATATCCAATTTATTCTTTGGATTTTTTGGACCGGGAACTAGAACTGTGAGAAACATGAATTGTTCTTTCATGCACAACCATGGGGGAAGATTGTAAGGTGTCAATATAACTGGCCACGATGAGTATTGTTTCCCTGATTGTCCAAACACTTGAAAACCATCAGTGCTCAAGCCTAACCTTACGTTCCGTATCTCTGAAGCAAAGTCAGGATAGGAATGATCTAGGTGTTTCCAAGCCATCGAGTCTGCAGGATGACGCATAACACCAGATTCGTCGTCGGAGCAACTTGCATGCCATGACATATCCTTAGCAGTGGCCTTGGACTGATACAATCTTTGCAGTCGAGGAATAATGGGAAAGTAGAACATCTCTTTGAAAGGAGTTCACTTTTTAAAACGACCATCCACACTACGTCTGCTAGGTTTATATCGTGGTAGACCACAAACCTTACAACAATCATGTTCACTATCAACACCCCAATATATCATACAGTTCTGAGAACAACAATCAATTCTCTCCATGGGAAGACCCATCCCACCCATAAGTTGTTTGCTATCAGAAAATTTTCTAGGAACCATATTATCCGGAGGATAGATCTCACGAATCAAGTCAACAATTTGATTGTAACCCCTTTCAGATAGTCTATTTTCAGTTTTAATATTCAATAGATGGGCATGAAATGACAACTGAGAATGAGATTCACAACCGGGAAACAAGTCTTGATTCGCTGCACAAAGCATGTCATAAAACCGAGCAGCATGCTCATTAGGGGGTTCCTCATCTTCCTCATTTCCAAAATTAAAATTGGGTCCAGAAGTTAAGTCAGTCATCATATTCTGATACGAGTTAGGTTCTTCAGTGTCGACATCAACCCCATGTGAAGTAGATGTCGACGCCGACCGATCAAGACTTTGGTATTGCAAAGGACCCCAACTTTGCTCACCATGCAAAAACCAATTATAGTAATTGGCCATAAACCCATTCCTATACAAATGTACTTTCACGTCATCAGGTTTTATAAACCTCTGGTTCCGACACCTAAATTTTGAGCATGGACACCTAATGTTTCCCTCACTCATCCATTCCAAGTTACTAGTCGCGAATTCTATAAATGATTCAAGACCACTAAGAAATTCTGGACATATCATGCCATTAATTATTCTCGGACCATACATCCAACGTCGACTTGAATAACTCATATCAATCTGTTTCATATTAATAACAATCAAAGTTTAATTACATGCATTATCTTATTCATTACTATACAAATCCTAAGCAAATATTAATATTTTTTTAAAAATTTCGACAGAGTTTCATTTAAATTTATCATATCCCAAATAATCATTCAAGATCCTAGTGCATCCATTTCTGATTTAATTAATAAAAATTAAATCGGAACGCACAATCTAACAGCAAACAATAACCAACAATTCATCAACCCCAACTCCTTCCATATATATATAATCACATCTAAATAAAATATTCCTAGATCGAACGTCGATCATCTAACATGTGATATTCATAATCGAACTTAACAATATTATTCCTAGATCGAACATCGATCATCTAACATGTATATTTATAAATTAATTAAAAATGCATACATACATTGTTTGTCAGTGATCCCTCCAACTTAGTGTATAGCTAGTCTTTTCTCAACCGCCGATATAGTACCCCTACAATTAAAGAATTAATTAAAATATAAATAAAAATAATTAGTGCTACACATTAATATAATATGTAATAGAATAATACATTATTATATAATCATGACATAGTACATTATTAATTAAATACAATATACATTATAATAATTAATATAGAAATTATATCAAACACAATTAAATAATTAAACAACAAATTTAAAAATTAACTTATTAATTAAACAAGTAAGTAAAAAATCAATAATAAATAAGTACTACTAATTAAATATATAATTAACTAATTAAATATTAACTAATTAAATAATTACTAATATATAATAAATCAACAAATAATTAACATTAGCAACCTAATTAATTATATATACACATATATATACATATACATACAACATATATATACACACAAATAATATATATATTTAAAGAAATTTATAAAATTTAACCGATTAAAATGAAAAAAATTACCGTAGAAATGTAATTAACTTCGTAGGGAACAAAGCCCGACCGGTGGAAGTGAATTTTCCGGCACCTGGCGGCGGCGGCGGACAGAAACGGCGGCGGCAGTGTTTGGGGGGAAAAAAAAGGGTTTGTGGGCTGCTGTGAAAAAAACCCTATTTTGGTATATATATAACTGTTTTGCGAGGGCCCACCCTCGTTAACTGACGAGGGCCGCTGCGCTCGTAAACCGGCGAGGATTAAACCCTCTGCTCGGTCCGATTTAGTAAAGGCGAGGGATCTGTGCTCGCGAACCGGCGAGGGGCGAGGCGCTCGCAAACCGGCGAAGGTTATGCCCTCGTTTCGGTCCGGTTCAAGGGCTTGGCGAGGGTAAACGCTCGCTACTTAGCGAGGGATCGAACCCTCGCGACTTTTGCGACGGTATTTTACTCGTTATCCGGATTTGCCCTCGTTAAATTTTAAAAATTTTGACCCTCGTTAAAGCCCTCTTTAAATTTATTTTTTAAAGAGGGAACCCCAACCCCTCACTAAATTCCCTCTTTATTTCATTATTTTTTTGTAGTGCCTAGAAGACCCAACTTTAACGCCTCTCTTCCCTATATATTAATGCTATTTTTGTGCAAGACGGTTTGCATTGAAGGCACAATCCCTATTTCAAAATTTAGGTTGTTTAGGCCACAGGCAGATTATAAAATAAGTGGATAAATAGATTCGTACAATTTGCCAAGTTTGGACCCTTCCGCTAATAATAAAATAATATAAAGAGATATATATAGGATGCTTGTAGTAATAGTGAACTTTGATAAAAAAAAAAAGTTATATGGGCGTAGCATACCGTATTGTACCGTACCATATCGCATATATCGTATACCGTACCGAAATTTTCGGTATGCATTTTTGCATACCAATATCGTACCAAAATTTTCGATATACCGAATTTCGGTATACCAAAAATGCATACCGCATTACCGTACCAAAAATTTCTGTATACCATACCATACCGAAATTTTCGATAAATTCGGCATTTTTCGGTATGATAAGTACAATATACTGGTATTTTCGATATTTGCTCCACCCCTATATGGGTGTAGACGGTGCCATGCTAAAAAAAAGTTATTGCAGGTAATTCTCAATTGTCTTCAAATATCTTTTTATTTATTAAAGGAGAATTTTTAAAAATTTACCGGAAATTTTTTTGGTGTTTGTTTAGAAAAAAAAGGTTGCACGTTGAGTGCACTCTATGATCTTGGATTTATGTACTTGCCTTATTATAAATCCTCTAAACACATAAATTTTTTCAAATAACCACGAAAATTTGCTTGTTAGCTAATTTACACAAGAGTAGATAGGACACAGATTTTGCACATGTTTATTACATATCCAAAAAATATATGTTCATTCAATGAACTGTGTTTTTTCTCGTAAAATAAGAATTGCACAAGCTCGTTAAAAAAGAATAAATTCTGATTATGTATATTTATTTTTAAAAAATTAAAATATAAAATATCCTTATTTGTATTATGAAAAATGTATCTATATAGCTTAATATAAATGTATATAACTTCAACCACAATCAAATTAAACGTAAAAATATACAAAAACGTTAACACTCGCCACGCCCTAAACCCTACAAACAGCGGCGCCACTGAGACATCAGATCTATAAAAATTCCTAATTATTTTGCTAATTTCTGTTTTATTTCATGTTAATTTTTTTTTTTATAAAAGTTCTAACAAACTTGAACTTTGGATCTTCTCAGCAAAGTGCATCTTGCAGTTGATGAATTTTTTGATGTTTTAACAAAAGCACGACCATTTAATCATTAAATAGTTTAATGATGCACAAACTTTGTACTATTTGAGCCGACTGATATCAACACGCGCGTGCTCAACACAGTTGTCGCCATTTTGTACAGTGATATATCTAACTCCTGTATGGAAGAAGCTAGCATGCAAAATCTAAATTAAATGAACGAGAAATACATAGTTAAACTTTAGGGATGGCAAAATGACCCGCCCCGTAGCCAGCCTGCCCTGACCTGCTTCATTTGGGGCAGTCCCGCCCCGCCCCATCCTGAGAATGGGGCAGCCCCGCCCCGCCCCATCCTGAGAATGGGGCAGCCCGCCCCGCCCTACGCATGGGGCAGGGCAGGCATGAGTTTGCACTTTTACTGCCCTGCCCCGCCCCGCCCCGCCCCACCTCATCCTGCCCCATTGTATATATTAAATAAATATATAATATTTTATAATATATAAATACATTCTATATATAATATTTTATAACATAAAATAAAATTAATATCCTACATTTATAATATATTAAATAAATTTAAAATTATATTATTTATTTATTTATTTATTGTAACTCTAATGTAAAATTATTTTTGTTGAATATATTTTGATAAATTTATTGCATTAATTTTATTTTAAAATAATATTTTATTTGTCTAAAATATATATTATATTGTATTTTGGAATTAAATTATATATAACATGGGGCAGGATGGGACAGAGTGGGGCGATCTGTCCCGCAACGGGACAGACATGGGGTGCAATGTTCTACCCCACAGTGGGGCATGGGGCAGGACTGGGCAGGACTGGGCAGGCATGGGTTCTTAAATACCCGCTCTGCCCTGCCTCATTGTCATCCCTATTAAACCTTAAGCAAAATCTAGAATGAAATAGTGAAATAAGTAATTAAGTTCACAAACCTAGAGTGAATGGGAAATATATAGTTGATTATTCCCCACTTGAACAATTTTCTTCTGGGATGTCCCCTATTGTATTTGAGTCTTGAATTGGTAAATTTTTTCCCATATTACAATCTCTTTATATCAAAGTAATAACCTCCCATTGTAAGAAATTAATTGTTACAGAACTATGAAAATAATATCTTTTCATTTTTTATGAACTTGATATGTAGTTAAATATGCGTATGGATTGGAGTGAGTAACTTGGAAGTTCTTTAGGCATTACAACTTTTTTTCCACAATTGAACCCTTATTTTCATATTTATTGTATTAAGTAGCGAGATTATTTAGTTTCCTTTATGTTCTTTTGTTTTCTTTCTGGCATAGTGCCATGAGAGCTAGTGAAACATTGTTTGCTTATTTTTAATTGACAATGATTGCCACCTGGTGTACCGCATGCACATCATAGCTTCTATACAAAAATAAGTGCACATGACAATCATGTGATCAAAATGGTGATGTCTTTAGGAGTTTAAATTATAATCATCCTATAACTGTCTGACAAAATAGATTTAGTTCTAAAATTAACTTTTTATCAAATTTAGTCTCAAATTTTCTGATAAGATTCACACTTTAGTCCCACAATAAACTTTTTATTAGATCTAGTCCCAATTTTTATGACATGGTTCGATTTTAGCCACAAATCAGTGGTAAAAAGTGATACGACATCATTTTAAAGTCCAAATTTGGTGATTTTCAGTAAGGGTGTTGATGTGGAGTACATGTATGCTAATTATATTTGATTTTTTCTTTTTTTTTTAACAATTTTATATTGCACCAATATGTATATTTAAAAGGGTGTGTTACATAGGGGTGCATCCTTAAGAGTTAAACACAAATAGGTGATTAAAATTTTAACAATTACATAGAGGTGAACAAAAATTTAAAAGTTCATCTTATTTACAAAATTGCCATCCTGACACAATGACAAGACATGACAACCAAAAAGGGAAATGTTAATAATTTTCGGGCAATATTTCCGACGACTATACTTTTGGCAATCATATTTTCCGGCATATTTTCGGCGATAATATTTTCTGGTAATCATATTATTCGCCGATCATATTTTTTGGCGATATATATTTTCTGGTGACCATATTTTTCGGCAACCATATAACTAATACTTTTTTTCTGGCGACCATATTTACAGTGAGACATGATTTTACTATTGAATATTTTGATTATTTAATCATTAAATAATTTGATGATGCACAAACTTTGCACTATTTGAGCCGGCCGTTATCAGCACGTGTTTGAAATAGTTCTCGTCGATTTGGTTAGTGTTCGAAAATGGTCTATTTTGGGCATTTATGTCAATGGTATCTAACTCTTGACATGCAAAATCTAAAGTGAACGAGAAATATATAGTTGATCATTCCCTCTTTCTAGGATGTCCCATATAGTATATGAGTCTTGAATTGGCAAAATTTTCCCCATGTAACCTCCATTTGTAAGAAATTGTTACAAAACTATGAAAATACTTTCTTTTCGTTATTTATATATAAACATGATATTTGGCTAAAAATTGGTATAAGTTTAGGCGGATAGATAATTTTAATTAGCCTTTAAAGTAAACACACCTTAAATTTTTTTCCCTCCAATTGAACCCTTATTTTCATATTTAATGTTTTAAGTATCAATTTGAGCTGTCCAACAATGGTTTGGGCAAGGTTATAAATTTTAAGCATTATTTTATATATCTTATAAATTTTGTTTTTATCTGAGGACTTATCTTATTTGTTTTGGTTTGATTTCATAATATAATTGTTGTTAGTTATTAATGTTGATTATCTATGTATATATTACTCACATTTTCGTTACATCATTTGTTGCCTGATTTATGACAGTTACTAATACCCTTGATCTTTTGTTGTAAATTAGGTACTTCACAACTTGAGAGAGTATATATTTGATCTGGAGAGAGAATCTTTCTGTTTGTAAACAGTTAAGGTTAATAGCATTGGCTTTTGACTTGCACCTCCGATCTTTTTGCACATGGAGTTCATGATAGTCGAAGCGACCAAGGCAAAATCTATTACTGAGGACAAGTTCGAGGAAAAAGACTATATTGGTTCAAGATCATCTGCGTTGCACGCACAATCTTTATATTCAGATTAGTTGGCGTTGCTCAATTGGTTACAATGCTGCAAGTGTACGTGTCTGTGGAGGGTAAAATAAATGGAGGAGTAGATTGGTACGTAGGGTGTTGATCACTATGCTGATGATGAAACTATGAAAAACGAATATTGAAAGCTTGCACTTATGTTGCACCCTGATAAAAATAGTTGTATCTAAAATAAGATCCTACTAACGAGCACAGTAAAATAGTTTACAACATTACTATTCTCTGTCACATTTGTCAAAACCATTCTTGGCTTCTGAGACTGTACCACCAATAGAATTAGGAAGAATAATTGATAAATTGTTTGGGCGGTGCAATTCTAATTCTGCTTGATAGAAGGATTTGAAGATTTGTTCTTTTAGAAGTATTTGGTTCACTTGTGCATAACATGTGTTGTGCATGTTTCGTGTCATTGATAATACAAAATGAAAAACATGTTTGTTTCTTGGTGTTATATATAAATTGCCAACTAAATTAAAATCACTAAATATATTTATCTACAATGTATAAAATTATAAGTTGAGTAGGTTGGTACTGAGAGACGATCATTAATTGTTCTGCATATATAGGAAACATGCACTCATAGAGAGCATTAATCAAAATTACGAATAAGCCCGAAGCTTCTGGAATCCAATACCTAATACACCGCCTAAAGATAAAAAAAGGCAGAAACCCTATAATAGTTAACTCCACTTCCTCTCTTCGGTAAACCCCAATTAAAAAATTATTCAAAATTAGCAATATGCCTCGATGGTTCTGGAATCCAACACCAAATGCACTGCCTTCCTATAAAAGGAGGAAGAAACCCTAGAAGACTCAACTTAATGCCTCTCTTCCCTATGTATTAATGCTATTTTTGTGCAAGATGGTTTGCCTTGAAGGCACAATCTCTATTTCAAATTTTAGGTTGTTTTGTCCACATGCAAATTATAAATTAGTGGACAAATAGATTTGTATAGTTTGTCAAGTTTGGACCCTTCTACTAATAATGAAACAATATGAATAGATATAGGATGTTTGCACTCATTGTGAACTTTGATTTTAAAAAAAAAAATTATATCAGTGTGGATGGTGCCAAGTCAAAAAAAATTCTTGCAGGTAGTTCTATTATCGACTACGTCTTCCAATTTTTTTTATTTTTAAAGGGGAATTTTTAAAAATTTACCTGCATGGAGATTTTTGTGTGTGTGAGTTTAGAAAAAAATGACATGTTGAGTGCACTTATGTTCTTTGATTTATGTATTTAACTTATTATAATTAAATTCTCTACATTTTTCAAAAAAAACATGAGGATTTGCTTGTTAACTAATTTACATAAGAGTAGATAGGACGCAAATTTTGTGCACGTTTATTATATATCCAAAAAATATATGTTCATTTCTGTGTTAAATGAATAGTTTTTTTCTCATAAAATAAGAAATGCACAAGCTCGGTTAATAAAAAAAAGAATAAATTCTATATTAAGTAATTAAACTACATGAAAGATTTATTTTGTTGAGGAAAAAGAAAATAATGGAAAGGGATTAGAAAATAATATGGGTAAGGAAACAACAATAAAAAGTGATTCTACTCTAAGAAGTTCCTATCAATTAACCTATGAATCACAAAGAATATTTCAATCTCTCTTAAAGATTTCTTAAAATACATTGCTAGTTGTAGGATTGCTCAAGCTTGAATGCTTGAATGTTCAAGTTGATGTTGTTGCTTTTTCAGAATTCTTTCTCCATTTATAGATGAAGAGGTGTGACTTACCCATTGGAGAATTCAGAATTTTGAATTCTGAATAAGACTCATCTTACTCTCTATAAGTCTCCACATGTGTGAGGTGGTCCTCCTTCACCACTCACATTTGTACTGGGTGTACTATTTCCTTTCTCTAATATTTGAGTTAATCTTCAGAAAATATCAGCAACAATCTCTCTAAATACTCACAAGTGAGTGCAACTTAATGCTTCATGTTTCGATATTTTCCAACACATAAAATTAAACAATTGCAAGTGAACGGTGTCAATCGTAGGATGGTAAATACGAGTTGATCCCACGAGGAAGGGTTAGTGTAAAAGTACAATGAATTGGTTTTGTTCTTACTAAAAAATCACTTCAAGACTTAAGCTATTCTAAATTACCTACTAAATTTGTCACTAGCAAGAAATAAAAATAGCAACCAAATAAATGATCAAGCAAAGTTTCATGCAATCCAAATCACGAAAATAGACAAATAAAATTAATAAAAGAAAAATAGGTTTCAAGGCATTTGCAATATCTAGACATCCATTTATGATTAAAAACTCATTCAATTGGTATTGTGTTTGTTCCTATAGGGATGACCACTTAAGAAGAACTAATTAATCTTTCAATCTAATTAATTCAAAGAAAGCAACATACAAGCTTGTATTTCTACCTAACAAGTTGTTACAACCCAAAATAGCACTAAGGACAATTAATTCCCTCCCAATAAATTAATCTTTTCTCAAGCTCATAATAAATTGGGTCATGCACTCAAGTTCTATTAGTTAATCCAATTTCTCAATCTAAATCAACTAACAATAAATAGCATATTATCATTTGCAACTAACAACATGCTTTCAAAATAAGATTGAGCATAATAAATAGGAATAGCCACACAAATACCAAATAAACAATAAATTAAACCATAAAATTCAATCTAAATATTTACAAAGCTCTAGAACCAAAAGTGTTCTAGCCAACAATCATAATCTCAATAACTACAAAATTTAAATAATTAAACAAAAAATAAAAGAAAGGGAAAAAGAATGTTTAGTCTCTAGTAGATGATGGAGGATAAAAAATCAAGCTCAAAGCTTCTTTCCATGCTCCAAAATGATGGGAAATGAAAAAATAAGGTGAAAACACATTCAAGTGTGTGTTATCCGGTTGCTACTGTAGTGTCCCTTTCTCTAAAATCTGAAGTTGGGTATTTATAATTTTGGAATTAGAACTCAAAAATCAAGAAAGAAAAATTTCCAAAGTTCCTCACTACTTTATAAAACTCAGAAATTTGCCCCCACTTGTCTTTCGCATTTAACACTTCTTTAAGTTAGAAATTTTCCTCAGCAATTTTTTTCCAGCATGGTTCACAGCCTCGCACGGTCGTGTGAATAAAACTTCGACATATTGCACGGTCGTGCGAATAAAACTTCGACATATCGCACGGGGGAAGGCAACTTACAGCACGGGTGAAGAGAAAGTTACGCTTTAAGCACGGGCCATGGAGTTGAAAGCGTTTTACCTTTCTGTAGCAACTCTTCACTTGTTGTACGCTTCTTCTTCATTCGAACAGGACATTGTGAATTCCGGCGATTAAGTCTCCAGAGAGTTCCAGCGACGTTGGGTGAAGAATAAAGGCGGAGCTTGGGGCTGTGCGCGAAGAATGGCTCTGTTTCTCTTCATTCCTTCCCGGGTGAGCTTTCGGCTGACAAATGGTTGCTTGCCATGGATGCGAATTCCGGTGAGAAGGTGCTGTGGCAGTTGGCGGCGTAGGTGCAGTTTCCGGCGGCTTTCAATTAGAACAACAGCTGTTGATTTCCGGCCATAGGCGGCCAGTTTCAATGGACTTCATTCAATTCCGGCAGTCTTCTATTTCCTTGAATAAGTCAAAGTGAATTTCATGAGTAACATATGGGCTGCTAATTCCTTTAACGTCAATTAGTAAATGGGCCTTGAACATTTTCATATTATCAATTGGGCCAAATAATCAACAATTCATATTAATCCAAACAATTTAATCAACCAATTAATTTAATATTCATATCAAAATATAACACAATTAATATTTTTTTTAATTAAGCACAATAAACCCAAAAATTGAGTAAATAAAGCATGAAATTTCAATAAAAATAAGCACTAAAAGCACACTAAATTCATGCAATTTTCACCCGAATCACTTCACTAATTATAGTGATTAAGGGTCTTCTAGTTCCTTCCTTGCTTAATCTTAGTGTTTGTTTCACAACGGTTAAATTCAGTTGTAAGCTTTCTTCTTCAACTGCAACGTTGCTTCTGCAAACTAGTCTTTAGTTGTCGGTTAACTTACAGTTGTAAGTTCTTGTCCAGCTGTAGACTTCACTTAACAACTGTAACTTTACCATTCTTCTTGAATTTTTTCGTGAAATGTTACTTTCAAATCATGCAGTTCTATATTTTGTTATCGTTAAAGTTTATCTAAAATAAGATCCTAACAACGAGCACAGTAAAATAGTTTGCAACTTTAGATCACATTTTTTAAAAGCTATTCTTGGCTTCTAAGACCGTACCACCAATCGAATTAGGAAAAATTGCTAAATTGTTTGGGCGGTGCAATTCTATTTCTTCTTGCTAGAAGGATTTGAAGATTTGTTCTTTTAGAAGTATTTGGTTCACTTGTGCATAACATGTGTTGTGCATGGTTCGTGTAATTGATAATACAAAATGAAAAACATGTTTGTTTCTTGGTGTTATATATTTCCTATGGATCTAGTAATAAATTGCCAACTAAATTAAAATCACTAAATATATTTATCTACAATGTATAAAATAAGTTGAGGAATAGGTTGGTACAGAGAGACGAGCACTAATCATTCTGTTGATATAGGAAACATGCATTCATAAAGAGCATTAAACAAAATTACGAATACGCCCGAAGCTTTTGGAATCTAATACATAATACACCGCCTATAGATAAAAGGAGGCAGAAACCCTATAATAGATTAATAGTTAACTCTGTTATAATATATTGAGATAATATATTATTATATTAATGGATATAATATTAGGAATATATTATAGTGGGCTTTAGGCCCACAAGACTTAGGGTTAGGTACTCTTATATATACTGTATCGATCCCTTGTATTCTGTACTTCACATCATTGTAAATGACAGTTCATATATATATCTCCTGGCTTGGTCGCCCCCAGACGTAGTCATTCCATGACGAACTGGGTCATCAATATTGTATCTTTTACTTTACGCTTTCCTCTCAAGATTACAACACGTTATCAGTACGAGCCTCTACGAGCGTTAAGGATTTACGAGAGGATTGCTCCAGCACAATTTTCGGATCGGTTTCGAAACTCAGATTTTTATTTGGAAAATAAGCAATAATTCTGTGAGTTTTTATTCATTGAATTTTCTGAATCAAAAAGCATGGATATTCTGTAAATATATTTATTGCCGTGTACTACTCTCATGCTCAATACAATTCATATGATTCATATGCCTGCAATTATATGCTAATCCATGTTTAGGGTATCTCGCAAATAATATGTTCGACCATATGTCTGTTCTGTCATGAATCTGAGCAATATGCATATTCTGGCCTTTATATTTAATCATCTGTTCATATGATTTTCATACACATGTCCATATGTCAATATGCTATACTGTATATGCTTCCGTGATTCATATGCTTTGGGAATAGAATATGTCTTATGTGTGTATTTTGGACGTATTTGTTTTTGCTCTAATCCAGCATAACAAAACCCTAACAAAACCCCTGATTCAATAATTCGATCCCCCGATCGAAATTTTCTTTTTGGAAACGTTTTTCGATCAGTCCAGAAACTCAAAATGTTTTTTCGAAATCGTTTTTCCCAAATCCTGCAACCCAGCTATTTGCCGAGAATCAGAATTTTTTTTCAAAACCTGGGTTCATAGCAAAAAAAAAATTTCCAGAAACTCTGTTTCGAAAAATCCTTTTATCAAAATCCCATTTTTTTTACGGTTTCTATAAACCCAATTTTTCGAAACCAAAATCGTTTTCAGAAATTGCAAAATCTCTGCCAAAATATTTTTCGAAAATCAGAACCAATTTTCTGAAACAAATCTTTTTTGCAAAACTCGGAAACCTGAAAATCAAATCAAAAACCCAAAATCAGGTTTTTCAGAAATTTTTGGATTCATCCTCAAAACCAATCGTGAACTCGGTACCTTTTTTTCGAAAAGTAAAATCGGATATTCCCAAAATCAGAAACCTACCTTTTGGCATCACGCAACTGCGGCTATACGCGCCTGCGGCAGCGGCCGAACGCGTCTGCGGCTGCAACTACTCGTGACGGCGAGTTACCGAACGCCACGCGACATGCTCGCGGCGGACGCCGGCGACGACTGTCGACGTGAACGATGCGACGGCGACTAAGCACCGAGACGATTGGGTTTGTGACGGCTGCTCATTCGCGACGTGGACGACGGCCATCACACTAATTCCACAATCTGAAATTTTCGCGAACGACCCCGGAGAAGTCAGCGCTTGTTACGCCTTTAACACACTCTGTGTACTCTCCTATGAAAACTGAAATGTCGTGTGTGTGCTCACATCCTGAAAGCCCTAATTCATTAAAATGGGCCGAGCCCTTTAATAAAAAAAAATTAATTAATATTAATATTAATTAAATAATTCCTTAGGCCAATTTTTTTTAATTAATTGATTGGTCATTTTATTTTAGTCGATCCTAATTAATTTGGATCCTAACAATTATTTTTGGGCCTGATGTCCCATTAATAAAAATTCATAATGGTATTATGACAGCCCAAATCATCAATTTTTTTTAAAAGGTCTTATCCAATAATTATTTTTGGGTTCAAGTCCCATTAATAATTGTCTCACAAAGTCATACACCCAATCCATTATCAAATACACCCCTATTATTAATTTGTCATTGCATTGGATCTTAAGCCCTATTCCTTTTGCTACAAAACAATTATAAATTCTAAATTTATTAATTCTTTTCTTTGTAGCAACAAAAATGTCAAACATCACCAAACGCGAATTTGATGAACTGGCACTAGATGGCCACAATTACTTGACATGGGCTTTAGACGTTGAAATCCACCTAGCTTCAAAAGACTTATCCGACACCACCACTCAAGGGTGGAAATCCACTACTGCCCAAAAGGCACAAGCTCTAATCTTCTTAAGACATCATCTTCACAAAGATCTTAAGAATGAATACCTCACTGAAAAAGATCCATTGATGTTGTGGAAATCCCTCAAGGATCGATTCCAACAACAACAAAATGTGATCCTCCTCGAAGCCAGACATGCTTGGACAACTCTTCGTTTCCAAGACATTAAGTCTGTGACGGAGTACAACTCCGCCCTACATCGCATAGTTTCGCAGCTCAAGCTGTGCGATGAACCGATCCCTGATGATCAGTTAATCGAGAAAACTCTTTCCACCTTCCATGCTAGTAATCTTGTACTCCAGCAACAGTACAGGGCCAAAGAGTATCAAACACACTCCGACCTCATTTCTGCACTTCTAGTTGCAGAAAAGCACAACCAATTGTTGATGAAAATCACAATACTAGGCCGGTTGGCTCACAATCTGTGCCTGAAGCACATGCTACTCGGAGGAACTCTAGAGGCCGTAAACGTGGAAAGGAAAATGAAGTGAGTGGGGAACGCAGATCGACCCGAAGTCGAGGCCGTGGTAGGGGAAGAGGTAGAGGTCGCAACAATGCACAATCTAGTGCAACTGAAAGGAATGCACCTCAAGACAAACCATCGAGCTTAGGTGCACAGAACAAACAACTCTGTCACAAGTGTGGATGCGACGACCATTGGTCTCGCCAGTGTCAAACTCCGAAACATCTAGTGGAGCTATATCAACGCATGCTTAAGGACAAAAAGGGGAAAGCTCCTAAAGGTGAATCACACCACACCAACCTGCCCGGTGCAGAATTTGATACGGAGAATGATGACCTCTTAGTGGGTGATACAATGACTGTAGACGCCTTTGGAGACAATGAGTGATCGACACCAACCTGCTGTTTACTTGCTTTATCTATTAGACTATTTGATACTATTTGCTACTTGGTTTGACCAGCATGTTTGACTGGATTTTATCTTGACTATGTTGCATGATACCTTTTATGGATTTCATTTATGAATGTTTATCGATGCTTTATTTTTACAGTCAAATCCAATTGTCGATCACTATTGTCTACAAAAATAATTTAATACGTTTTTGATAAAGTAGGACCTAAGTGACCCCTTGTGCGGCTGATCAATCAGCGTCTGTAATCTTGGCTCTCCTTAGCATTCCTCATATCTAAATGTATCTAAAACATACACTTAAGTGCTCATGGAGATTAATGTTTTGTGCTTAGTAGATAGTGCTACTACACATACTATCTTAAAAGATAGACAATTTTTCCAAACATTAACTGAAAAGAAAGGAAGTGTCACTACTATTTCCGATGACGACATACAAATTGTTGGCTCCAGAAGAGCCTCGATCATTCTACCTATGGGTACCGAATTAATAATCGAGAATGCTTTATTGTTTCTACAATCAAAACGTACCATCCTCAGTTTCAAAGACATTCGACAGAATGGCTATCACACTGAAACAAATACTGAGGACAATAGTGAATATCTGTTGATGACTCACTATTTAAATTGTCGTAAATACGTCGCCGAAAAACTTCCATCTTTCTCGTCTGGCTTGTATTACACATACATCAGACCCTCAAATCTCCATATAGCTCTTAATCTAAAATTTAATGATCCAAATTCTTTCAAACTATGGCATGAGCGGTTAGGACATCCAGGATAAACTATGATGCATCGGATTCTATGTAATTCATCAGACCATAACATAACACACAACAGAATCCCTTCTGTTAATGAATACATATGTGATGCTTGCACAAAGGGTAAGCTAATAATTCGTCCTTCTTGTAGTAAAGTAAGAATTGAATCTCCTAAATTCCTTGAGCGGATTCAAGGAGATATTTGTGGACCAATACACCCAGCATCTGGACCATTTCAGTACTTTATGGTCCTAATAGATGCATCCACTCGGTGGACTTATGTCACCATGCTATCCACTCGCAATACTGCTTTTGCAAAGCTTATTGCACATATTATCCTGTTGAGATCTCAATTCCCAGATCATCCTATTAAATCCATTCGTATGGATAATACCGGTGAATTCACCTCTAAGGCATTCGATGATTTTTGCATGGCACTGGGAATCAAAGTGGAGCATTCGGTCCCTCATGTTCATACTCAAAATGGTCTAGCTGAATCATTAATTAAACGTCTTAAATTAATCACTAGACCGCTACTACACAAAACGAACTTACCTGTTTCATGTTGGGGGCATGCAATCTTACATGCATCATCACTAATCCAATTCCGACCAACTGCATATCATGAATATTCCCCTATTCAACTCGTGCGTGGAAATGAACCTAACATTTCCCATCTGCGTACATTCGGTTGTGCAGTGTATGTTCCAATACCACCACCTAAGCGAACATCTATGGGCCCACAAAGGAAACTCGGTATTTACATCAGTTTTGTATCTCCCACAATACTTAAATACCTCGAGCCTTTAACTGGGGATCAGTTTACAGCCCGTTTTGCTGACTGCACATTCGACGAAGATCTATTTCCGGCCTTAGGGGGAGAGAAAAATACCACAATTAATAAATGTCGTGAAATAACTTGGAACACAAAAGATCTTCAGTCCTAGACCCACGCACAAATCAATCTGAACTTGAAGTTCAAAAGATAATAAATTTGCAATACTTAGCAAATAACCTGCCAGATGCATTCACTGATCATAAAGGAGTGACTAAGTCGCATATACCTGCGGTAAATGCGCCTCAAAGGGTACAACTCCCTTTGAAGACAAATTTTAATCCCCCCACGCACCAGAAGCGTAAAGGAAACATTAACATAAGCGAACCGAATTCGCGTAAGTGTAAAGCTAGCAAACACACTATGTCACCCCTAAAATCTCCTGAAGAGATTCGTCCTGTAGACGAAAATCAGAGCCAAAATGCACATGCGAAAGCAATCAATGACTCTGAGAATGCGGAATCATACCGATACCCTTTGGGAAATGAAGAGGATCTGGTTGATGTAAACATTGAAGTTTCAACAAACTTCGTAAACACGGGAGAAACTTATAACAGAAATACAACTGTTGTCGACAACACATTTGCAGCCTTAATTGCCTTCACCATTTCTAATAATGATCTAGATCCTGAATCCAAAACTATATCTGAGTGTCGGAGGCGCTCTGATTGGGTGAAATGGGAAGCTGCAATAAAGGCAGAGCTAGACTCGCTAAACAAACGAAATGTTTTCGGTTCCATCGTTCGTACCCCAAAAAATGTAGTCCCTGTTGGATACAAGTGGGTATTTGTACGAAAGCGAAACGAGAACAATGAGATTGTGAGATACAAAGTGAGGTTAGTGGCTCAAGGGTTTTCGCAGAGACCCGGTATCGATTTCGATCAAACTTACTCTCCTATTATGGATGCTATAACATTCCGCTTCCTAATATCCCTGGCAGTTAAACTAAACTTAGAAATGCAGTTAATGGACGTAGTTACCGCATACTTATACGGATCATTAGATTCTGACATCTATATGAAAATCCCTGATGGATTAACTATTCCCCAAATGAGGAATAACGAACATCGTAGCATGTTCAGCATTAAGTTGCAACACTCGTTATATGGCTTAAAATAGTCAGGTCGTATGTGGTATAATCGACTAAGCGAATTTCTCCTGAAGAAGGAATACGTAAATAACGAGGCTTTTCCTTGTGTCTTTATTAAGAAATCCCTTAATGGTTTTTGCATCATCTCGGTGTATGTGGATGATCTAAACACTATCGGAACAAGGAAAGAGATTGAAGAAGCAAGTTCAATCTTAAAAACTGAATTTGAAATGAAAACTTTGGGTAAAACCAAGTTCTGTCTCGGTCTGCAGATCGAGCATTTCCCTGAAGGAATACTGATACACCAATCAGCTTACCTAAAGAAAGTGTTGGAGAGATTCCACATGGATAAATCTCATCCTCTAAGCACTCCAATGGATGTTCGTTCCCATGATTTGGAAAAGGACCCATTTAGACCAAAAGAAGATACCGAAGAGCTATTGGGACCTGAAGTTCCATATCTAAGTGCAATTGGTGCACTGCTCTATCTTGCAAACTGCACTAGGCCCGATATTGCCTTTGCAGTCAATCTACTTGCAAGGTTCAGTGCCTCCCCTACGAGGAGACATTGGAATGGTGTGAAACATATCTTACGATATCTTCAAGGTTCACAAGATCTTGGTCTTTTCTATCAAAGAAACCAAGACAACACGCTTATAGGTTATGCTGATGCTGGTTATCTATCTGATCCCCATAATGCGAAATCGCAAATGGGTTATGTTTTCCTCTGTGGTGGAACAGCCATTTCATGGAGATCTGTCAAACAAACTTTGGTGACCACATCGTCAAACCACTCAGAGATCATAGCTCTATACGAAACCGCACGAGAATGTGTGTGGTTAAAGTCCCTTATAAAACACATTCACGATTCGTGTGGTATCCCTTCTGTTGACTTAAGCCCCTCAATTATCTACGAAGATAATGCTGCATGTATTGCACAAATGAGCAGCGGCTATGTCAAAGGGAACTTGACGAAATATATATCCCCAAAATTCTTTTATCCTCACGAACTCCAAAAGAGTGGTGAGATTACGATAAAACAAGTACTCAAGTGACAATCTAGCTGATTTGTTCACTAAATCCCTTCACACAACGACTTTTGAAAAGTACGTACATGGAATCGGGATGCGTCGACTTGGAAGGTTGTTATCTTCAGGGGGAGTATCAAATGCTAAACAATCCTGATGATTGAATCCTCGAGGTCATTTGTAACACTCCACTGAGTAACACTTACATTCTTCCTTGTCATATTATATCCAAGGGGGAGTGTTATAATATATTGAGATAATATATTTTATATTAATGGATATAATATTAGGAATATATTATAGTGGACTTTAGGCCCACAAGACTTAGGGTTAGGTACTCTTATTTATACTGTATCAATCCCTTGTATTCTGTACTTCACATCATTGTAAACGGCAGTTCATATTATTATATCTCCTAGCTTGGTCGCCCCCAGACGTAGTCACTCCGTGACGAATTGGGTCATCAATACTGTGTCTTTTACTTTACGCTTTCCTCTCAAGATTACAACAAACTCCACTTCCTCTCTTCAGTAAATCCCAATTCCAAAATTATTCAAAATTAGCAATATGCCTCGACAGTTCTGGAATCCAACACCAAATGCACTGCCTTCCTATAAAAGGAGGAAGAAACCCTAGAAGACTCAACTTTAATGCCTCTCTTCCCTATGTATTAATGCTATTTTTGTGCAAGATGGTTTGCCTTGAAGGCACAATCTCTATTTCAAATTTTAGGTTGTTTTGTCCACATGCAAATTTTAAATTAGTGGACAAATAGATTGGTATAGTTTGTCAAGTTTGGACCCTTCTGCTAATAATGAAACAATATGAATAGACATAGGGTGTTTGCACTCATTGTGAACTTTGATATATAAAAAATATAATTATATAAGTGTAGATGGTGCCAAGCCAAAAAAAAGTTCTTGCAGGTAGTTCTACTCTCAACTATGTCTTCCAAATTTTTTATTTTTAAAGGGGAATTTTAAAAAATTTACCTGCATGGAGATTTTTTTGTGTGTGTGAGTTTAGAAAAAAAATGACATGTCGAGTGCACTCTATGTTCTTTGATTTATGTATTTGACTTATTATAAATTCTCTACATTTTTCAAAAAAACATGAGGATTTGCTTGTTAACTAATTTACATAAGAGTAGATAGGACACAGATTTTGCGCACGTTTATTATATATCCAAAAAATATATGTTCATTTTTGTGTTAAATGAACAGTTTTTTTCTCATAAAATAAGAATTGCACAAGCTCGATTAATAAAAAAAGAATAAAATCAATATTAAGTAATTAAACTACATGAAAGATTTATTTTGTTGTCGAAAAAGAAAATAATGGAAAGGGATTAGAAAACAATATGAGTAAGGGAACAACAACAAAAAAGTGACTCTTCTCTAAGAAATTCCTATCAAGCTAACCTATAAATCACAAAGAATATTTCAATCTCTCTTAAAGATTTCTTAAAATACATTGCTAGTTGTAGGATTGCTCAAACTTGAATGCTTGAATGATCGAGTTGATATTGTTGCTTCTTCAGAATTCTTCCTCTATTTATAGATGAAGAGGTGTGACTTACCCATTAGAGAATCAGAATTTTGAATTCTTGATAAGATTCGTCTTACTCTCTATAAGTCTCCACATGTGTGAGGTGATCCTCCTTCACCACTCACATTTGTACTGGGTGTACTATTTCATTTCTTTAATATTTGAGTTAATCTTCACAAAATATCAGCAACAATATCTCTAAATACTCACAAGTGAGTGCAACTTAATGCTTCATGTTCCGATATTTTTCAACACATAAAATTAAACAACCGCAAGTCCACGATGTCAATTGTGGGATGGTAAATACATTGCTATCTCTTTTAATGATTTCTTAAAATACATTGCTAGTTGTAGGATTGCTCAAACTTGAATGCTTCAATGTTTGAGTTGTTGTTGCTTCTTCAGAATTCTTCCTCTATTTATAGATGAAGATGTGTGATTTACCCGTTAGAGAATTCAGAATTTTGAATTCTTGATAAGGTTTCTCTTACTCTCTATAAGTTTCCACATGTGTGAGGTGGTCCTCCTTCACCACTCACATTTGTACTAGGTGTATTATTTCCTTTCTCTAATATTTGAGTTAATCTTTAGAAAATATTAGCAACAATATCTCTAAATACTCACAAATGAGTGCAACTTAATGTTTCACTAATTAGAGTGATTAAGGGTCTTCTAGTTCCTTCCTTGCTTAATCTCAGTGTTTGTTTCACAACGGTTACATTCAGTTGTAAGCTTTCTTCTTCAACTGCAACGTTGCTTCTGCAAACTAGTCTTTAATTGTCAGTTAACTTACAGTTGTAAGTTCTTGTCCAGTTGTAGACTTCACTTAACAACTGTAATTTTATCATTCTTCTTGAATTTTTTCGTGAAATGTTATTTTCAAATCATGCAGTCTTATATTTTGCTACCATCAAAGTCTATCTAAAATAAGATCCTAACAACGAGCACAGTAAAATAGTTTACAACTTTACTATTCTCTATCTTATTTTTTAAAAGCTATTCTTGGCTTCTGAGATTGTACCACCAATGGAATTAGGAAAAATTGATAAATTGTTTGGGCGGTGCAATTCTATTTCTACTTGCTAGAAGGATTTGAAGATTTGTTCTTTTAGAAGTATTTAGATTACTTGTGCACAACATATATTATTTATTTTTATATTATTTATATATATAAATATATATTTACTTATGTATTTAAATATAATAAAATATTTATTTATTTTTTAGACAATATAATGTTTAATTTTAATTTATTTCTGAAATACATTTAAACTTTATATTTAAAAAAATGACTTAATTATTTAAAAATATATTTTTTTATTTATTTTTATATTTATAATATTAATAATTTTATTTATATTTTTAGATATTTAATAATGTAGATGTTTATTTGGATTATAAATGTACATTTATTTGTCCACATCATCTTTTGGTCAAAAGACAAGTTGCCCGAAGTTTAAATCGTAAGAAATATGAAATGTGGTAATTTATTTTGCTAAAATTCAAAAATTTAGATTAAAATGCAATTTGTGACAAGGTGGTGATATTTTGCAATTAAGTCTTTTACAAATGAAAATATTTCTTCATTTACATACTAATAATAGATAAATTAAAAATGTGATTACGCTTTTTCTCCTTCCATTGTTATAATTTTAAATATACAAATTTATCATTTAATTTCTAAATTTTGTAATTTCAGCTTTTAGTTATATTAATTAATTATTTTATTAAAAAATTGAGTTAGACCAATGTGATTCGTTGGCTCGAAAACTTGAATAAGACTTGAGTTGGATTTTATGTTTATAGGCCAGATAAAATACTTATTCAACCTAATATATTTTCGAATAAGATTGAATCGGACTCTACGTCTATAGGCCCAATAAAAAAATGGACCGATTCAACCCCAATGTAATACTTTTCTAAGTAACTGTGGTTAGTAAAAAAAGTATACTTAACCAGAGTTGAATCGACTATAATTAAATTAAAATGGAAAATTATTGTATAAAGAAACCTGGAAATTGGAACCCTTCAGCAGTCAACCCCTCACTAACCCATAATTTGCCCCTTGCCCAAAAGATAACGTGGACAAATAAATGCACATTCACCATTCCAATAAGCATCCACATCATTAAATATCTAAAAATATAAATAAAATTATTAATATTATAAATATAAAAAATAAATTAAAAAATACATATAATTTTTTAAAAATTAGATATTTTTTAAAAATATAAAAGTTTGAATGTATTTCAGAAAATAAATTAAAATAAGAAATAATAAATTAAATATTTTGTTGTCTAAAAAATAAATAAATATTTTATTATATTTAAATACATAAGTAATATATATTAACAATATAAAAAATTAAAATAAAATATTCAAAGTATAATAAAAATATTCAAATTTATTTGCAATTACTCTAAATTTAAATATTATATTTTTAAGAAAATATAAAATATATAATCTAAATTTTTAAATATATTTTTAGAATCATGAATTTTGCATGAACTTTATAAATTTAAGAATTAT
>JAPKLY010000355.1:297391-312443 GCA_026898435.1 Prunella vulgaris | reverse complement strand
TGGATGATGAATGTACATTTATTTGTCCACATCATCTTTTGGGCAAATGACAAGTTTCCCGAAGTTTAAATTGTAAGAAATATGAAAGGTGGTAATTTATTTTGCAAAAATTTAAAAATTTAGATTAAATTGCAATTTACGAAAATGTGGTGATTTATTTTGCATTAAGTCTTTTATAAATGAAAATATTTCTTCATTTAAATACTAATAATAGATAAATTTAAAATGTGAAAGCTTTTTCTCCTTCCATTGTTATAATTTTAAATATACAAATTTATCATTTAATTTCAAAATTTTGTAATTTCAGCTTTTAGTTATATTAATTAATTATGTTATTAAAAGATTGAGCTGGACCAATTTGATTCGTTGGCTCGAAAATTTGAATAAGACTTGAGTTGGATTTTATATTTATAGGCCCGATAAAATACTTGTTCAGCCTAATATAATTTCGAATAAAATCGAATTGGACTCTACGTTTATAGGCCCGATAAAAGAATAGTCCGATTATAAAATGGATCGATTCAAAAAGTGTAATATTTTTGACTAACTGTGGTTAGTAAAAAAGTATACTTAACCAGAGTTGAATCAACTATCGTTAAGCTAAAAAGGAAAATCGTTGTATAAAGAAATCTGGAAATTGGAAATTGGAACCCTTCAGTCGACCCCTCACTAACCCATACTTTCTCTGAGGAGTTTCGTCTTCTCCCCAAATTCGGTCTGGGAAGAGCGTTGAACAGCCAAGTTTCAACTCTGCATATTTCATTTAGGGGTGTTCTCCTGTAATGGGTAATTCTCTATTCTACCATCTCTTCCATTTTTCTATTTTATGGTGCAATTTGTATGCTGAAATTTTACTTGGGAGTAAAAATCGTCTTCTTCTTTTGATGTGTGATTAAAATGAGCGATACATTGCTTGGACTCTATGTTTTTCTTTGATTTATGGTTTTGATCTGATTGTTTGAGTTTTAACGGTGTTTGGAATTGTTTTGCACTCTCCATGTTGCTTGAATTGATTGTTCTTTTCCATAAGGTGAAGTTTAACCTTAAACCTAGGGTTTCTATAGAAGAATATATGGATGTGTTATGATGACTTTTTTTATGTATCAAAATATCATTTGCTGACTTCTGTTTTCAGCTATTTGCATTTCGTTTCCTGTAAAGTTGATGTTAAAAGAATTGAAATTGAATTTGGATCTGCTTGGAAGAAAGGGAAAGCAGCAAAGCTGCATTAGTTTTTATTTCCATATTTGTGAAATGTTACAGGTTTTAATTGAGAATGATCTTTCCATCATATATAATATAAAATAAGTGATGCATAAATTTACACTGTTTAAGCCGATCCTTATCAACACGTGTTCAAAATAGTTCGTTACGTTTTGGTTGGTGTCTGAAGCTGGTCATTTTTTGGCAATTTGTGTCAATAGTATTGTTTGAAAGTAACTGGCATATAGATGTCATTTATAATATTCAAACTTAGGCTAAATTTACAGTGGATGAGAAATAACCCTAATTGAACAATTTCCTATCTAGGATGCCCCTAACAATAATCAGATCTTTTTTATTATAGACCAAACAATAATCAGGTCTTGAATTGGCAAAATTTTCCTCAGATTACACACTTCCAAAGAAATGACCTCTAATGTCTAATCGTTAGGCGCTGGTACAAAACTATAAAACTTATTTGTTTCGAAATATTTAATCTTAATATTGGGCCTACTATTATAGGACCTTCGAATGGGTTGGAGGAAATAACTTGGAAGCTATTCTATAAACAGAAGTTTTTTGCCTTTTAAATTATACCTTCAGTCGAACCCTTTATGTAAGATTCAACCATGAACTTGGGCTTCCCAACAATGGTTTAAGTACCATCCTAAATTTTATGCATTGCTTTTGAACTTGGGTTTTAATCTGAACGAAGTGATGGTTGGTGTTAATAGACTGGTAGACCATGTTTAATATCACTATCTTCAGGAGCTGCAGCACAGTATATGGACCTGAATAACTGTGAATGATGGTTTATTTATGGATGCACATTTGATTATCGTCAAATTCAAAAGTTAATGTATATTTATTATCGGTAATTCTCTGTTTGATTGAGTTTTGACATTGCATGTTCCCCTATACGATTCGTAGTGGCTTGTGATGTTGCAGCTTTACTCTTCCATTATTAAGCTTTTTTATCTGACATCATTGGTCTAACATAAAAAGTTTGTCATCTGATGGGAGAGGATTTCCACATATTTTAGATGTTGTAGTTATAAGGATTTATTTTTGGTAATCTCATTTGTTTGCTTTGGTTCGATGATGTATTCGCTGGACGTTATCTTCACTTATCTTTGTCAAAGTTGATTGTTTATTTGAGTCAGCAACATGCATATTACTCATTTTCTGTTGGATAATTCTTTCCTTTTTTGTGTTGCTTGATTTTATGTCAATTCTTGAGTAGTTAATTTTATTGATATTTTCCTGTATTTTAGGTATCTGACAATCAAGACTTAAGAGCAAATATATTCTGGAGAAACCCCTTGGTGTTTTATTCAATAGCCATTGTTGAATTAAAAATACTAAGTACAGTAAATTTATTGAAGATTTGCACATGGAGTGCAACAAAGACGAAGCCACCAGGGCGAAATCTATTGCGGAGGCCAAGTTAGAAAAGAAGGATTATATTGGTGCAAAAAAGTTGGCTTCCAAGGCCCAATCTTTATATCCAGACCTAGATGGTATTTCCCAAATGTTGACGACACTTGATGTGTATATATCTGCAGAGAATAAAATATTTGGAGAAAGAGATTGGTACAGTGTACTAGGTGTGAATCCCTCGGCAGATGACGAAACTATAAAAAGGCAATATAAGAAGCTTGCACTGCAGCTGCACCCAGATAAAAATAGATCCATAGGCGCAGATGGGGCCTTCCAACTCATTTCAGAGGCCTGGAAACTTCTTTCAGATAACATAAAGAGATTGGAGTATAACAAAAGGAGGGGCTATAAAGGACAGCAACAGAATGTCCGTACACATACTGGCGGTCCTTCAGCACCTGTACCGTCTAAGCCTAGTCAACAGAAAGTCTCAACGGATACTCGTGGCCCGTCAGCACCGTCTAAGCCCAGTCAACCGAAAGGCACAAGTCATGCACGTGGTGCATCAGCTCCAAAGGCCCAGAGTACAAGTGCAAAGGGGCCCAGTAAGCCTACTCCTGCTCCATCCCAGGAGAGAACTGATACATTTTGGACAACCTGTTTCCAGTGCAACACTCAGTATGAGTATCTTAGAATCTATCTCAACTGTCCTCTTCTTTGTCGCCAATGTCAAAAGCCATTCATGGCATCTGAGACAGATCCACCAGCCAAATTTATTAAATCAGCAAAACTGTATCGGCAGAGGAGGAATTTAGCTGGTGGAAATGCTGCAGCAGGTCAAAGTTCTTTTAGGTGTGGAAATAGTCAGCAGGGTCCACTTTCTGGAACAGCTGATATTGGTCGTAAACAACCTTCTAATGCATCAAAAGTCTCCTATGGTGTTCAGGAGCTGCATGATCAACAGAAGAGACAGCGTGCTGAATCATCTAGCTTTACTGGGTGGGAAAGTTTCCTGAAAAAGAACAGACTAGGTAATGATAAGGAGAAATGTAAAACTAAAGAAAGCGAGGAGGAGAAATGTGGGTACAATTCTCATTCTGATAATGTAAATGAGAAATCAAACGGCCCACTACATCCATAGTAGGGAAGAAGCTCCGAACAATCCAGAAGGAAGCATGAAGCTCGATCCAGCAGCTACCCACCCGAGCTTCTTCAAAATTGTAGGTGGAGTTTAGTGCCATGTGGTCAAGGGTGGACCAGATTTTGAAGGTATGGCCATCGTCTAGAAGATTAACATGAACATTATTCCTAGTGTCTAATGTAGATTTGGTGTCTAATGTTTTCTTAAACCTAAGGCATTTCGATAATTTCTCTTGTTTATATGTTACAAAATTATCTATCTTCTAGTTGGCATACTATATAAACTACATGAGGTCAATGTGCAAAGTGCAAAGTCTGTGCGTGGTTATTGATGCATAATTGTTTTTGAAGAAACCGACTTATGTGTCTTATTACCATATCAAGAGTTTGCGTATAACCTGCATAGTTACATGCTCGTATGTTTGCCTCACAGTCATGACGGGGAATGAGCAAAGAAAATGTGAAAAGATTTGGGTAATTTTTTTATTTATTTTTTCATTTTTTGTATAATGGGATATTTAGGTCAAGGGAGTGGATTATGATGTATTTGCAAAAAATTGAGATAATTAATTAATTTCGTATGAAAGATGGATGCTTTTGATATTTGGCTATATGGACGCGTACATAGGGATGGGTTGAGTTTTTTATAATCAATAGACCACACATAAATTAATATTTTTATACATAAGTGTGTATTTATATAAATTTGTATATTTGTATTTTTTTTGTATGATTGTCTATATCAATGCAAAATTTCAAATGCATTTGGTGCAATGTGTATTTATTCAATAATTGAGATTTACATTGAAAAGTGTGAGATAATTAAATGGAAAATCGATAACAGTCTAAGTATTTATAAGCTTTAATATTTTATAACTTATTTTAAGAGCTTAAGATGTAAATTTTAATTAATTTATAAATTGTTAAAAGATTGTCTAATACAGTTTATAAGTTCTTTACAATTTATTTTAATTTTAAAAAAATGTTAATACAATATACATATTATTTATTGTTTATATTGAAGTAGAGGTATGTGAGGACTGAGGAGTGACAGGGTTTGAGCTTGGGCGGGTGAGTGGCGATGGAGGTTTTTAAATAGCTTATAAAGTGTAGGAAGTTTATTTTATGAAATATTTTGAGGGTGCTTATAAGTTATTTTAAAAAGCTTGTGTGTTCAGTCAAGCACTCTCTTAATCTACACTTTTTAATGTAATCAGTTCATATTTTTCAATGTAAATAAACTTAATTATTGATTGAGTGCAGTGTGCACCATTATGCTATATAAATTTAATATGTTGTTTTTAAACTTATTAGTTGGATATTAAGTGTCTGTTTTGAAATGCTAAAAACAGCATCTTTTAAGCATTTTTTTCCAAAGTTATCTTTCACAGTTTTTGGGAAAAAAAAAAAAGGTACTTCTAGAAGATGTTTTGTAGCACTTGCAAATAGGTAATAAATTATTTATCCTATACGACACACTTCCAAATCTTGTACAAACACAATACAAGTTTCAATAGTATGTGTTTATGCAAAATTCCCCGGTTTGCACTCATTGATTTATATGCTAGGATAAAAATATCTCGATATTTGTTCGATATATCTACATTGTATCCATTTTTGTAGTTATTAATATCGATATTTGGTAGAAACAGTATTTACATAATATCAATTAAAAAAATTAAAAGATATCGGTAAATATTAATCTGTAATTTCAATCTCTTACTTTTTCCGTAAATTAAACCAAATATCGTTAAATATTGATGAGTTTCAAAAAAAATTCAAAAAATAGTGTATATACATAAATTTATCACAAGTGTAAATTTATTCAAATTCTTTTGTTAAATTTTTGTATTATATGTTTGTTCTTAAATTTTTATAATTTACCGATATCGATATATCCATCGATATTTTCACAAATTTAAGATCTCAGTATTTTCATCGATACCGATATTTTCAACATTTTGTTATATGTATCCATCTAAATTTAATTCGGTAAAAATAAAAAATAAAAAAAATTTGATGATAAATGCACAAAATATCTTTATTTTTTATTAATTGCATAAAATTTTCTTATGTTTGATAAAAATATATATATAATTCATTCATATTTCATTAAATGCATAAAGTCTCCTTTTATTTAATAAAAGCATGCATGAAAATCTACTCTTATATTTCATTAGATGCATAAAATTCTATATGTTTAGTAAAAATATGTACAAATTTTCATGTCTACTTCTCGACACTTTGATATGTGGGTCTTTTGCGCCTATATTTTTTTCTCAATTTGTGTGAAGTTTTAGTTTAAATATACTCTCTCATTCCACGTGTATTTACTTTTTTTTTATTTGCACACTGTTAAAATTAAATATTAATTTACGTGTTCAATCACATAATTATACATATATTTACCTATATGTTACTATTTTATTTAAAATAATATATTTTTCTTAAAAAATGTGAAATTTTAGGGATGCAAATTTTCTGGGACGTAAGGAGTATGATAATTAAATGAATTTATATTTTATTTTTATATTGTTAGTATTAGTTTTTTTTTTTTTACTGAAAGTAGATAATTGCGGAATTTTTGTGCATACCTTTATTAATTATAGGAGAAGTTTTTATAATTAATGACATGCATGAGTTTTTTGTGTATTTATCATCAAGGTGATTTTCTACTTTTTACCCAAATCTAAATATACTCTTTCTTTCAAAGGATCGCCTCCGTCCTAATAACACAACCTAACATAAGGTTGTGTTTTGATAAAATCATTTCAAATACACGAGATTTGAAAATGACGAAATTAAAAACCTATTGATTTATTTCAAATTTCATGATTTCGTTAAAATATTAAAAATTTCTCTAATTTTAAAACTAAATATTTAAAATTAATTTATTAGAATATTTTACTTAAACAAGTTGAGTGAATTCAAATTTATTTGTCAATTTGATTCAAGACAGTCGGACTAATCGGTCTTGAGCCAATTTAACCCGAACATTTTGGGTTTTTTAATAGTATGCTAGATTTTTTATTTATTAAAATAAACACAATTAAGAGTGAGCATGATTCAATTTGATTATCGAACAGAATTAAACAACTACAACTGAACTAATCATTAAAAATTGAAAAAATTAAAATAAAATTTTCAATTTGATTTCACTTTAAAATCAAAATAAATGAGACTCAGCCTCTATTAACATATCCATATTATACACCATATTATACACGTATCTACAATAAATAAATAATGAATAAAAGAAGCTCAAACAATAAAAAAAGCTCAGAACATCCTTAATAAAATCAGTATATATAATTATATTATATATATATATATATTGGTTCAATTTTTGGTATTATGATACTTTTATCTTAAAAATTAAAACCGAATTGAATTTTAAATTTTTTTAAAATTTAAAACCGAAATCTAATCGAATACCAAATTAAACCGAATTGAATTTTTTATTTAGTTCGAGTTAGTTTTTTTAATTTTTTCAAAACAGTGTTCACCCCTATTACAATTATATATGCATTAAAGAATGATTAACCCACTTTGATTATTTATATTTGGTACATTGTGTTAAAGAATTTTTTTTATGTGAATTTATAATATCATGATAAAAAAAAAAAAGGGGACTGACAATTAAGTCAAATCTACACATTTCAATTATTCGTATACAATTTTGTAACATGTATGCATTATCACATTATTATTCTAACTCTTTTTTACTTTTTAGATCTTAAATACACTTGAATATTTGGTAATGTGTGTATGATAAACATGATTTATTTTCTTTGTGTACATTAAACCTATTTAATTCAAGTTCTATTTCAAAAACTTAAAATCTCATAAATGATTGTTTACTTACATCAGTGCAATATTTTTTACTCCCTCCGTCCCGGAACTACTTTCATAGTAGTCCCGGGCACGCGAACCAAGGAAAAGTAAATATGTGAGTGTAAAGTTAAATAATAAAATAAGAAAAAGTGTATTTTGTTGACTTTTGTGAGAGAAAAGTTTCCTTTTTAGGTGTGTGAAAAAAGAGTTGAGACGTCCAAATAAGAAAAGTGTGAAAGTAGTTTTGGGACGGGGTTGTTTCCTGTAATGTTGGAGATGCCATAGTCTGCTTTGGAATGTTGTAATATTGTTTAATAATATTTTAAAATATGAATAGATGTCTCATATATTTATATTTTTTATGATAAGAAAACATTAAAAGAAATTAAATTGGGTATTTTGGCCCAATAGTCGGTAGTAGGTGTGACTCCTATCTAGGGGTAGATTGGGTCTAATAATAGAAGATCCATTGAGTAATCGGTTGAATACGATACAAAAATGAAATGGTTCATAAAATTAATAATAAATAATTATAAATTGATTCTCTGCAGAAAAAATATATGTTTTTGTGTAGAAAAAAAATTATAATTTTGTACAAATATTATGAACTATTCCCTCCATCTCATAATTATTTTCACACTTTCTTTTTTTGTATGTCCCATAATTATTTTCATACCCTATAAATGGAAACTATTACTTTAATTTTATCCTCATAATCCAATTAATCCCATTATTTTAATAATATAACTATACACAATACTCTACTTTTCTTAAAAATTATGTCATCTCAAAGGTGAAAATACCTCGGAAACGAAGAGAGTAATTTATATACATAGTCACTTTTTTAAATCAATACGTAAATGCGCAAAAAAAAATTGGTGTGTTGATGGCCAAGTACCTAGCCGGGCCGACCCGGTACTAGGTATAGTGCTTGCAAATATTTAATGCATTTTTAAATATTGATGTATTGGCGAATGAATTAGAAAATTATTATCATGTAACGAAAAATACTTTTCATAATTGAGATATCCGACTATCCGTAAAAAAAATAGAAAATAGCAGAATTGAAATATAAATAAAAAATAATAAAATTTATATAACTAATACTAATCCATGTAAAGTTTTAGTAATATAATGTTTAATTTATAAATATATGCATAAATAATACTAATGCATGTAAAATTTTTAGTAATATGATGTCTTGTTTATAAATATATACAAAATCATAGTCAAATTATATTTATTAATATACATAAATGATCTAATTCGATTAATTCAACTAATATTGCTGAACTATAATATTATAATTATAAAAATAATATTACTATAGGATTTTTATTATAATAATATACATTTTCTAAAAATAATATAATAGTCCCTCCGTCCCACAAGAACTTGCAGACCAAAAAAAAATTCTTTCATAAACTTTACCCTCACAATATCTACATATTTACACAAAATGTCATTACTTTTTCACTTTATGGGCCTACATTACACTCAATCCAACTAACTTAATTACTTTTTACATAAAATTTTACCAAATTACCCCCTCAAAACACTACTTTTTTAACTTTATTCAATTTTTTTTAATTTGTGTGATTCTCCCCTTGCAGGACGGAGGGAGTATTTGTTATTTTTAAATTATCATTTAATAATAATATTATTATTACTTATTATTTTGAAATAACTTGTGTAAATGTGGGACCATTTGTGCAAAATTTGGGGTGGTGCAAATTTGGACCACAATACCAAATTAAACCGAGTTTGAATAACAACTTTAATTTTCTTAATCTGTTCGAATCACAATTTTACTAATAAAAGAAATAATGAAATTAACTATGACTGCATCAAAATATTCAGGCTTGAGATGCATCTTCAGAAATCATGTGCATTTGATAATATAGTACTCCTTCCATTCTGTAATAATTTGTTGATTTTTTTTTTCATACATCACACAACAATTTCCAAATTTAAAAAAAAAATTATAAATATCACCCTCACAATATTTACATATTTACACAAAATATTTAATTTTTATAAAGTGTAATTTAAATCTGTTTTCGGTTTTACAAGTGTTCTCTTTGAATTTTGTCTTGAAAATAAGAAGTGATGTTTTAATGGAAAATATATCTCATATACCTCTTCTGTAATCTTGTAATTGAAAGCTTTTTGTCCGATGAAAAAATATGTAAATGTCTCTTTCAAAATTAGTGTCGCTTAGCACAAAAATGCGTGTCTTTATTGAGTATTGGGAAATATAAAACAACTGTTGGGAAGATAAAGAAAGATACCACTGCAATACTTTAGTATTACTATATTTTTATGTCATCACAATTTAATTTGTTTTAGAAGATTTATAATTAAAAAAAAAATCGATTTCTAATTTTATTCTTGTTTTCATGTGGGTTTTTTTTTTTCTTTTTCTGTTTACAATCTCGGAAGATTTGTAACGTTTGATATGTCTCTTCATTGAGTTTTGAGTTTTTATTCCCTCTTTTCTAAGTACTCCTCTATTAACATGAGAGCTTGTATAATTTTTCAATAATGTAATGGGCAGAATATTGAGAATAATGTAATAAAATTATATAATTAAAATAATAAAATTAATTGAATAAAATATAAAAATAATAACATATTGTGTAAATATGTAAATATTATGAGAATAAAGAAAAAATTAAATTTTTTTATAGGGTGCAAAGTACTTTAAAAAAAAATATGTAAAGTGTTTTGAAAACGGAGGCCGTATGAAGTCTTTTTTTTTATATAGCGAAATGTTTTACTGTTAATAACTTGTAAAATTATATTACATTTGTTTAAAAATTAACGTATTTTATTGTATTTGTAGAAATGCACAAATTTAAGTTAAACGTTGCTAGAGTGTCTAGATTTCTCATACCGGCCTCATTATTGGATCGAGCCTCAAATTATTATGGATAATTTTTTTGATAACTTGTTACATTTTTAACTTATAAATTATTTTTTGCTTTAAAAACTCATACCATTATATTTTAGGAGATAAATAAAAGAGATGCAAGTTTCATTAATTCATCATACATATGCAATATTTTAACATTTTATCAACTTCCCCACAAAGTGTTGCATGAGATTTATGCGTAACATACACGTTAAACCTAGTTTAGACTTTGCAACTTATAAAATTAATTCGTAAAGGCATTAATATTTAAAGATAAGTCTTTGGACTTTAGCAAACGAGATAATTCTCTCTCTTAAAATCTCAAAAGTAGGTCGGTCGGGGAAGAAGCTTTTCTCGATTCTCCCCGTCTAATCATAACAACATAAAATTATTATTAAATATTACTCCCTCCGTCCTACTATAAGTATGGTTGCAAACGAAACGAATCGAATCGAATCGAATATCATAGTTTTGTATTTGTATTTGAATAATAATCGAATCGAATCGAATTCGAATCATAAAAATTCGAATACGAATATCAAAATTCGAATACGAATACCTAATCGAATCAAAAGTATTTGATTTATTTACAACCCTCGGGTAAGAGTTTGAAATATAGGTGCATATGATATTTAGATTATTATCTAATGAGCTTACATCCTTAAAATAATAGTAATTATAGCAGCCATAAATTTCTAATGGTCTATAATCTTAAAATAATAATAATAACAATAATAATAATAGCAATAATTATACTAACTATTAAGTCTATTATCATTATAATATTTATAAAAAAATATTTAATCGAATATTTACGAATATCGAATCTAATATTATTATTTTGTATTCGTATTTGAATAATAATCGAATCGAATCGAATATTTGTAATCGAATTCGAATCATAAAATTTCGAATACGAATATCGAAATTCGAATATGAATACCGAATCGAATCAAATTATTTGATTCGTTTGCAACCCTAACTATAAGTTTCTCACTTTCCTTTTTTGGATGTCCCACTATAAGTTTCTCATTCCATAAAAAGCAATAACACTATTTCATATATTAATAAACAAATACCACTTTTCACAACTCCTCATTACTTTTTCACAATTTCTCATTACTTTTTCACAATTTTTATTACTTTATACAAAAGTCAACATGTGTCCCACCATATAATAATAAATAATACACTTTCTTAAACAAAACAAAAAAAATATAAGAAATTTATAGAGGGACGGAGGGAGTATTATTTATACTCCTATATATATAAGAGTACTTTTTTTATATTCAGTTATTTGATACGTGTTGGAATGTTAATTTGGTCCGCTCAGATTTGGCCCGCTCCGATTTGCTCCAATTTGAATTCGTGCTATATGGATCGTCCTGCCCCGTGATCCGCAGTGAAGCGGGGCGGGTGTGGGTATCATTTTCGCTACTTTCTGACCTGGTCCGCCCCGTTTTGACTCGTTTACATTGTTAATTTTTTAATATATAAAATATTTATAAATAATATATTATTATTTATTAATATTTATAGTATAAATAAGAGTAAATTAATTTAATAAATATATTTTAGACCAATATATAAACGTAATATGAAATATAATGATTGATATCAACATATTTAAAGGATAAAATTAGTTCATAAATATATTATTAAATTCATAAATTTATTTTTTTACTTTAAATATGTAAGAATATATTTTATATTATTATTACAAATGAAACTCTCATTTAGAATGGTTCGACCTAACCCGTACGTAGAGTGGAGTGAGTCTGAATCTTCTAATTCCCGCCGCGACCTGCACCATTATTATTCCTAGATACATGGAAAATTCATAATTCATTGTCCATTAACAAATTCTATTTAATATCATGTATAACTAATTTATCTTTAAAAAAATTGATCAAACTTTATAAATTTTGAACATAAAAAATATAAATCTTATGTGCAAATAATGCAGAATACATTTATTTAACATTTAGATTGGAAAGTATGGTTGATTATAAATAGTGGTGCATCTATTGGTAGATGCATTGATGGTAATGAGGCCGCAGTCCTCTGAATACTTAAATTTGGCGGTGCCGATTCTGTACTGAGTCAACTCAGGGTGGACATCCTGATACAATTCTAACCTTGCTTCCTTTATCAGTGATCTGAGGCGAAATATTACACCAAAATTGAAGAAGATGAGTGTCAAAGGATTGAGCGAAGTGGAGGAAGAGTACATAAAGAAGCATCACAAGCACGAGATTAAGGAGAATCAATGCACTTCTTTCCTCATCGAGCATGTTAAAGCGCCTGTTCATCTTGTAAGGTTTATTTTTTCAAAATAAAAATAAAAATTGTGTGTGTGTGTGGTTGGGGATTTTCATTTCTAGGGATAAATCAATTGATTTCTACGGATTTTGGTGAAGTTTGCGAAGTTATTTTGGTTTAGATTAAGGAGTATTATCAGTGTTTTAGTCTTCGATTTCATTTGTCAATCCAGTTACCAGGTAAATTAGACAGGGGATAATTGAGCTATCTATTGTTAAAATTAAACGTTGTTTTGATGTTTTGTGCCCTTTCTGTTCTTCTGTCGAACAAGTTGTTGCTCTGATTTTGTTAAACAGAACTTTGAATGCATTTAGAGCCATTTCTGCATTTTTGCTAGGGTTGTTCATAATTTGGGGTTGTACTTGTAGCTGGGTTTGAAGTTGTTGGAGGACGAGATTTAGACATGATTTGCTTTACCTAATTATGTTCCATAAGAAAATAGTCTAATTTTGGGAGTGATGTTTAAACTACATTTAAAGCAAAGTGACCGATTCTTGCAACTAGCATAGATATCATTTATCACCTTTTTTCCACTTATAGACCTCAACACCCTGAAAACCTCACATATCATCATGGTCTCTAATGGTATTGCTTCGTCGTGTATACTATGCTAGGTTTGGTCTTTGGTGAGGAGATTTGATCAACCACAGAAGTACAAGCCTTTCATCAGCCGTTGTGTTTCAGAGGGGAATCTTGAAATTGGGAGTCTGAGGGAAGTTGACGTCAAGTCTGGTCTTCCTGCCACCACCAGCACTGAGAGACTAGAGCTGCTGGATGATGACCAACACGTACTCAGATTCAGGATTGTTGGGGGAGATCACAGGCTCATTGTATGTTTTCTGTTTTATCCTTTGAAATGAGTCTAAAACCCTCTATAATTTCTCATCCGCGAAGTAGAATGATAAAGAAAATGCAGTTTGCGTTCCCTCATGTGCAAGTACATAGCTCTAAGATTTTTTAGCAAACGGAAATACAATTTTGGTTTTCCAGTTTCTTTTGGGATGCATTTTTTTAGCAAAGTTACTTTAGATGATATGTGTGATGTGAAATTTCTGAGGTTAGCATTTTTTAAGCTTCAAACTTTTGTATGTGGACTCTTTGGATAATCATCATTAACAACGTCTTCAAATATACACACGACAAAAATATGAAATGTAATGTGGAGTTGATACATTTCAGATTTGATCATTTGTAACTCTCCCTTTTTTGCACTTGAAGATTGTTAGTTTGTCGGTATTGTATGATGCTTTAGGGTATTTTGTTAGATGCGAGAGAATATGTGATATATATAGTTTTGTAATGAATCATAGCATGTGTTAACTCTCTTCTGTGTAATTTGTGTGTACAAACTTCCTCCTGGCCAAGTAACAATAAGGTATATGAAATTTTATGCAGAACTACTCTTCTATTGTATCTGTCCATCCAGAGGTGATTGACGGGAGACATTGGAGCTTGGTAATTGAATCGTTTGTGGTGGATGTGCCTCAAGAGAACACCAAAGAAGAAACGTGCTCCTTCGTTGGAGCACTCATCAAATGCAATCTCAAATCGCTTGCTGATGCTTCTGAGAGGCTTGCTGCTGATCGCGTATAGTGTTAGTGTACAACAAGGGCTATTGTTCACCAAGGATGAAGCTTTTTTTACTTTTTTGGAGGATTTTTAGACCTAAATAGGCTTTGGAGCCAGACTCATTCTTCTCTATTCAATATACCATACCTCTCTGTGTTCTTAATATTATCGAGTATATTTTATAAGATGCCTAAAATGGGTAAAATATTATTGTAAGATTAAAATAGTCTCTTTGCATCTAAGTAAATTTAAATAAAGTATTAATGTACCAACTTATTTTTATAAAATTTTATAAGTTACTTAAATAATGGGTTCCATATATTAATCTCAGTCCATTTTTTCATAGTTATCATTATATAGTAAACACAATTAATATTTTAATGAAATTCTCCCTCTGTCTCCTAGTTTACTGCGGTAACTTTTAAGTTCAAATTTACGGAAAATGTGTAATAAGTAGAGTGTTAGAGATATTTTTTTTTAAACTTTTAATGAATTAATAAGATTGAATATTTGTATATGCTCCAATAATAATGACACTATGTGTAAACATATAAATATTGTGAAGATGAGTTTAATAAAAAAAAATTGTTTTTTGGCGTGCAAAGTGTTGCGAGATATTTCAACAACGCATGTAATATATTGTGGAATAGAGGAAGTAACTAATATTTCAAAAGGAAACAACTAATACTC
>JAPKLY010000355.1:279833-297381 GCA_026898435.1 Prunella vulgaris | reverse complement strand
AACAACTAATACTCCTTTCTTCCTTTAATAACTTTTTCAAGAAAAAATTGCATGCAGACGTAAGAGTATTAATATAAAATGAAGTATAATACAAGTGATGTGATCAAGAGAAAGAAAAAAGTGAAGTGTAGATATTAAAGAGTAAAAGTAGTGAAATTGATGTACATAAAATGAAGCATAAGATAATTATTCAATATAATGGAGTAATTGAGTTTCCAAAAAATTGGTATAAAAAAAACTTATTATTGGGAATAGTTTTATATGAAAATAGCTCATGATAAGTTTATTATAAAATTATTTTAAAGTATTTAGTATTTGATTAGGAATATCAAAAAATTTATTAGAAATATTAAAATTTTGATTAAAAAAATCAAGAGTAATTAAAACATAATATTACCGACCTAATTTTTTATACACCTCATAAAAATTTTCACACTATTTATCATATTTTAAAATAATTTTATAATAAATTTATCATAAATTATTTTTATACAAGACTTTATCCATCATAGACATCTAAAAGAAAAGATGAAAAACTTATCCAGAGACAAAGGGTGCAATTAAAAGTACTCTATAGACTCCCTCCATCCATTAGTTGATTGTATATTTGACATGAGTTTCAATGTAATAATCTTAGTGGTAATAAGGGTATGCAAATCTATTCAATTTTTAAAATAAATTTGAGTTATAAAATAAAAACATGCTCCCTCTGTCCATCAAATATATACACATTTCTTTGTATGTGGTTTAATACAATATATCAGAGAATATTTTAGGGTATTGTGATGTCCATTTATGAATAAAGTGAATATTTTTTAAAAGTACATATGACGTAATTTCAAAAAATAATCACTTTATTCATAAACGGATCTCACAATATCCCCAAAATATCTTCCGACATATTGCATTAAACCATATGCAAAGAAATGTATATATTTTTTGTGAAGAGAAGAAGTATAATATAATATTAAATTATAATTTTATTGTTATTTATTAAATGTAGAGACATACTTTTCGTTAACAAGACAATCTAGTTTTTCTTTTCTTTTCTTTTCTTTTTCATAGGTAACAAGACAATCTAGTTATATATTTGGTTAAAAGGATAAAATACCCTTTCAAATCATGCATTTTTTTTGAACGAAATGACAGATAGATAATTTTATCATTTTAACCAAACACACCCTTTCTAGCAATGATCAAAACTAAATAAATTCAATTTTAATTTGAGCAGATCAATGAGGGTCCAAAATTACCCGAATCAGGGTATAAATTTCAAATGTTACAACTAAATTCCCTTGCTATCACTTGCGTATAATTTTAGTCCACTCAGACTCCAACCAAAGAAGAAACCTTTTTTTATGGAATGTAAACTTCTATTTCGAATTATCTACAAAACCCTCCTCCTCCTCCTCCTCCTCTGTTGTCCGAAAAGCTTATGACTTAGGCCAATACAAGCTCCTCTTCCACCTCTTGCTCTTCAAACATTTCTCTCTCTCGACCGTACGGAGTGAGTACGCGCTTTATCTCTTCTGCGTTGAGCGTCTCGTACTCAAGAAGCGCATTCGCTAGAGCGTGCAGCGCCTTCTCATGCTGCAATCAACATTATGCACAAATGAAAATATTGAACTTGCTCTTATGAATACCGAGATATGTCGTACCTTTTTTAGCAGCGCTTTTACACGATTATAAGCATCCCTCAACAGCTTAACCACCTGCACAACCAACAGATTAATATACATTAATACGGATAACCTATACTTCATAATTGCATTACATCACAGGAACATACTTCTGCGTCTATACGGGATTGCATTTCTGACCCGGGTCTTTCTTTAACATGAACAGGTCCGATTTCATCACTCATCCCACAACTTGATACCTTCAAACAAACCAAAAGTAACATAGATTTTAAGATGAGAAATCCTGTTTTAACTGTGTTTGAGTATTGTATGTGTATATATATACTCAATCTTTGTGTTGTAATATGGAAAAGTACCATATAATGGGCGAGCTCTGTAGCTGTGTTAAGATCACTACTTGCACCAGTAGTAACACTATCCTCGCCAAAGATAAGCTCTTCGGCTACTCTTCCTCCCATACAAACATCGAGACGTGCCAACAATTGCTTCTTGCTGATTGAAGTCTCGTCATCAGATGGAAGCTGGGTAACCATGCCCAAAGCAGATCCCCGTGGCATAATTGTTGCCTTGTGAATTGGATGTGCACCTTCAGTATTCAAAGCCACAATAGCATGCCCACTTTCGTGATATGCAGTCAGCTGAAACCAAAACAAGAATATCAAATTGGCATATATATATATTAGGTAATGGTAAATCGAACGTGATCCACATATTAAAGATGCTATGCCAAATAATTAGTTGAGTTATCGTAGCAGAAATACCAAACTATAAAGAAATTTATTCAGCAATGAGTTCATGTTCTTGTTTCTCATTAATAGTTTGAATTATAATACTGGATGGAACAGGACGTCAGGTACTCAGGTAACAACTAAGGCAATAAAATGTAACAATATCTATAACTCTGGACTAATTATAGGTATATCTCCAATATATCTACGATACAATCTGGGTAAAATTTTAAGCACAATTGCAAAAAAAAAAAAAAAAACACCTTTTTAGATTCTTCAGACAGAAACATTGTCTTCCTCTCTGTTCCCATTATTATCCTGTCTTTGGCAAACTCTAACTGTGCTGAGGTCAACTTCTCAGCACCTTCGACAGCAGCTTTAATGGCTGCAATATTCACCAAATTTGCAAGATCTGCACCAGAAGAATGAAACAACCATAAAAAAAAGTCAAATAATTTTATGGGGAACTCTAATTTCAGATTACATTGTTTATGTTTATGTCCTTTCTTATATTTTAGGCAACACAAACAATCAACGGATAATGACCAGAGGTAAAATAGGATGACAGACAGAATTGAACTACTTCTTGCCTGCCCCATTGAATCCTGGAGTACCACGAGCAATTGAGTTTAAATCAACATCATTTGACAAAGGTTTGTCTTGTACATAGAGTTCCAGTATCTCTTGACGACCCCGAACATCAGGATTAGGAACAACAATCTAGAAATGTAATTATAGGTGTCAATTTTTTAGTATAATGAAATGATTGCCCAGCTATGTTTACATAAAGCATCTTCAAATAGAATTATGAAATACACTCGCAAATAAAAAAAAATACTCCAAAGTTAAAAAGTAACAAGATCATATCAGTGTATTCATGAAACATTCCAGAGAAAGCAATTATGTAACTTCTGTTGCAGCGTAAGAAAATGATGTATCATTTGAACATATTATCCTCAAAAACCGTCAATTAGATGCACTTCAATAGAATTGGCACAATTAATAACAGGAGAAACCGGCTCCAACAGCATTAAACAACATATTGTCTTTTAAAGAAAAAAAAAAAAACTTACATGTCTATCAAATCTACCAGGTCTTGTCAAAGCTGGATCAAGTATATCGGGCAAGTTGGTTGCCGCCATTAAAATAATTCCCTGAAAGTTCAGATTTTGATTCCATCAGAAAGTGCAAATTCACAATATGGAACTACATATTTATGTGGCTTACCTCATTCTGTTCAAAACCATCCATTTCCACGAGTAATTGATGCAGTGTTTTCTTGGTATGACCTTCCCACTGCTTTCGAGTAGACCCAATGGCATCAATTTCGTCGATGAAAATAATGCATGGAGCCTAAAAGTTGAATGCACATTAAAAATACAGCACTTTGGAGATGTAAAACTATAAGAAACATTTCACAGTACATAAAGGAAAATTGTACCCAACTACTATTATAGAGCATCAAGATTTTTATCGTATATTTTACGATGAGAAAATATATCATCACATTTGTACAATAAATAAATTATAGAAGCTTCACAACCAACTTCCTTGTATGATTCCAATTTTCTGCCTTAACTTAATGACCATCTCATAAAATTAACTGAAACCCAAGCAGAATATAACAACATTTCACCCCAACCCTTTGGTTATACTTGGAACGAACAGCGAGAATTGATCCATAAGTTTATAAGTAACTATAGCATGAAGCAACCAAATCCAATCGCAAGATCTATGTATTGAGAAACTAAGCCATGCATATTAAATAACATAGAGATGTCAATATGTCACGAAGCATTTTACTATGCACTAAGATTTGCTACCATCTCGCATGCCTCTACTTTAAACATTTTAGCAGTACAAATTACCGGAAAAACAGCAGGAATAAGCAGTGTACCTTTTTCTTGGCTGCTTGAAACAATGATCTAACACGCCGAGCACCAACACCAACAAACCTATCATCGGAAAAAGATAGGATCAGGCTCTTACAATATGATAATATAAATTTGGTTATCTCTAGTTTATAGTTTTGTTTCTGATAATCGAAGAAATGTCATACAAATAGTTTTTGATATTCCATACACACAAATAAATTAGACAATAAGTTATTTAGCCGAAACTAAGAATCTGAGCCAATATCTTAAATGCCCAGAGAAACACATAAATTTTCATATACAACAATAAAAAGTAAAGTTATATTTCCACTAGAAATATGAGATCAGAAGAGCCAACGTGTAACTAGACAACCATAATATTTACTTTTGGATTAAGATACAGCAGAACAAAACAAAATAAAAATTGCACTGTTTTCTTCTATTTACCAAATATGTGGACAAGATAACATATGATCACTAGTTCTGTCTTTCCCCACAAAGGTTAATAAATCTAATTTATATTCTTAAAAAGCCTCACATTTCTTCAAATTCAGAGCCTGCTCTGTAGAAGAACGGTACCCCAGCCTCTCCAGCTATGGCCTTCAAAATACAGGAGGCAGAGTATTAAGAGAATAATAATGCAAATCATAGGTAATGCCCTTCCTCATGGGCTCTTGGATTAGTTTTTGAAAGGAGGAGGATCACAGGACATGTAAATAGATATACATCATCTTTTTAAAATATTATATAATAAGAACATGAAAAGATATTATTTTGCAACCAGCACACCTTCGCAAGTAGTGTTTTCCCTGTTCCAGGCGACCCGGTCAAAAGAATTCCCTGAGATTATAATGCCTCTTAGTGGACATTGTAAGGAGGAATGTTTTCCACCAAAAGCAATTCAAGTTATAATTATAAAATTACTAAAGCAACAAACAAACCTTAGGTAACTTCCCTCCTAATCGCGTGAACTTTGAAGGATTTCTTAGATACTCAACAACCTCCTCAAGCTCTTGTTTAGCATCATCACAACCTTTGACATCTTTAAAAGTCTTAACATTCTGTAAGAATACAATTCAAAAGTTATTTATTTTTTAAGCAGGCTTAACATGAAAAATAAAGCTCAAAGTTGACGACAAATAAAAGCATCCGAATAGTTTTCAAAGAAGTTGTAAATTGAGCTGAACTATGAATGCATCAGACTAATTTTCTTCAGAAGCACCACAAACTAAAAGCACAATTATATGTTAAAGACAAACAAGTTTGCTTACTTACATTAACATGAAAAAAGAAAAAGAAAAGGAACAGAAGCCACTTGATTGAAAGTGAACCAAGGAGTTTTACCTTCTCTGGCATTATTTCTTTGTTCATCTCTTTCGTAGAATAAGAAGAACTTGTACCGACACCTGGAGCTCCTATCCCACCAAAGCTGCCAATATACTTCTGAAGTGCAGCTGCACCCATTACCCTTAATAACCACAAATATTTCAAGATTTAGGGATAAAATAAACAATATAGAAATAAACAATATACTACAAGTAGAGGTCATACCACACCAATCCAACAGCAACAGTGAATAAAATAGTTGATATGACTTCCTGTGCAAAGCGTGATGATCTATTTGAAATTTTTGGGTCCACCTACAGTGCAGAAGATGATGCTAAGACTTGAGAACAAAGATACAGTTGAAGCAACTGAAGTCAGAAACCGCACATGAAATAAGAATTCCAATTCATGCCCTTAGGCCATTAGTTTTTGAAAGGTGTCTTTCTCTTACCATCACAACGTGTAATGGCTGTTTCTCGGATACACCAGGGTTTAAAAAAGGCTCATCAACGTTTCCTGATGCACGCTGTTTTAACTCTTGCAACTATACACAATATTCAACAATCAGTCCAAGATGCATGAGAAAATATAAATAAAATAACAGAAGGAAGAAGGTTCAATAAGAGAATCAGTTTAAGAAGAAATGTATGGTAAGGCATCCAACCCACTGAAAAGGAATGGCACTAATTTAGGAATTTGAAATGCACAACAAAGGAACCAAGCACTCATAAAATTCTTGTTAATATTGCGTGGAATTACAAGCAGCAATTTCTAGGATGATGCAGAAATTGTAATTCGCAAATGCAGTATACTTATTCAATTAAAAGAATTAGTATGATACGTACCAAAGAAGGAAGACTAGACGGCTTTCCCGATTGCTCATCAGGCAAATATTCAGATATTGCATTTGTAGCAACTAATGCTCGAAGATATTCTGCTACTCCTCTGCTGTCAACAGCATGTGCTCTTTGTTCGAAACGCTGGATGACAGACTCGGGGCTAACCAAAGCAAACAAAAATCTATCTGAACTATCCATGGCATGATTCCAATATCTCAAATTTGTAAATAAGTGTGTACAGAGCTTAATGGTTCAATTTCGGCATATAGATTGACTTCGAGATCTACTAACAACACAACAAACAATATGATGAAACATTTACAATTACACCTTCCCACCCACCCAACCCTCAACCTATTTCACAAACCATTCACAACCTATCAAATGGAAAAACCACAGGAGTCTTATAGAGAATGGTACAACCAATACACTTGTTTTCAGATAAAATCGAAAAACACAATTCCTTAAAGCAATAACATGCTGACCTGTGCTTATTGAGCTCCGCTAACAACGCACTCTGCTTAGCAGCATCCATTGGATTAGCATCAGCCTCTGCAATCAACATGTCCAATCGCTTCTCCTGCCTCCAAAATGGCCACCAACTGAACCAATCCGAATACAGAAACTTGTTGATCCCATTTTTCAACCTCGCAAAAACTCCCATCAGAAACACCAATATCGGCAACCTATCGTTTACATCTGCTTTTTCCCGCTCGCCCTCCACTTCTCCATCGCCTGAGGTTTCTTTGATGTTACTAAGCTCAATTATTTCGGGGTTCTCACCAAAAAAATTAACATTATTCGAGTCGCTAGCTGAATTCACATTCTCTGTACAGCGCCGTAAGAATCTTGACTTGAAAGGAAACGAATTACTCAGCCCTCCTGAGATGGGCAATTGAAGGGACTTATTGGAAAGACATGGTTTTAGGGAGAGAGAAAGAGGGTTTAGGTGAGGGATTGAGGGCCGGTGAATGAGAGATGCCTGGAGCGTTATAGACATTGCAAGATTAAACAAGAGTTTTCCTCAGAAGGAAGATCACAAACAGCACATAGTGGCGCCTTCTTCTCTTTCTCCTCCAAAAGATTGGATTCTTACAGGCAACGGAAGAAAAAGAGATGACTTAACCTTAAAGCCTTATCTGTAAGATTGAAAAATGACTCTTCTTAATTAGAGATTAAAATTTGAGTGTTGAAAATCCTTCTCTTTTATGCATATTCAGTTTTCCCTCTATACTATACTCGGCGAAAGTCACGAAGTTTATATGAACAGGATTACGGTAAATATGTATAAGCATATAAATTACCTCGTGCAACTCAATTTTATTCTTTAAAAAATGTATTTGAATTGCATGGTGCACAAGAGAGTATATACAATTAATTTTGTTCAATTAATATTCATGACCAAACCTTATTGGTTGGCTTCCTCGTGGCGTTGCCGGGGTCACAACCTTTAGTATCAGGCCTCGCCTCCAAGGTGGAGCTCCCACCATCCAACCTATCCCCATGTTCGAGCTTTGATCGTCGAACCATACCTGTGAGGTTGAGCTTTAATTGTGCGACCCCGCAACACTCCGACCTCAATATCAATCACACTACACATCGACCTCGTGGTGCCCTTTACAACCCGATCTCATGACTATCCGTCGTCGAGTCATCTTTGTGCCGTCTATCGTCGAATTATCCTCTATTGAAAAGTGTATAATTTTTGGAGGTATGTGTATAAGAAGATGAAGATGAAGATGTTGACATGGACTTAAAATAAAAGTTGAGGCACTAGTTTGACTCTCTCTTCGTAAGACATTATCGGTAACTGTCTCCAAGATACAATGACTTTAGAACTTCAGACTGATGCACTGCAAATCGAAAGTTATCGGCAGAACTCAAATAAATATTCAAAACTCCCTACACAATTATAATGTAGAACTAAATAATGTTAGAATATTTTTGTGAGGTAAAGGCTTACTTTTTGTTGTGAATGAATTAGAAATGAATTTTAGGATCTTATTTATAATTGTTGAAGAGATATGGTGCATTTTTTTTAAAGGTTGCATCTTTCCAAACAATTGAATCTGAGCTCTTGAATGTCACATTTTCAATCTTAAAAGGCTCTGAACGTACCTGTTTACTGGATCCTGATCCGCACCTACTTTGCCCCATTTCAAATCTCATTGGATACATACACATTCCTTAGGCGTTGATCCGCACCTGGGGACCCATTCATGGTCAGTTGAATGAACCATTGCACCGGTTCGATTTGATGATATGTGGTCCATACCCTCTTGCAATGAGCCATGATCTGAGCCGTTGTACGCCGCTATTGATCTATTTTAAAAATTTAATTCTCCTAGCTCCTCACGATGATGCGTACGTGCAAAGTGCGCCTCAAAAGCAGCCAATACAACTATATGCAACGTGCGCGTGCGCGTGCGAGTGTAGCATGAAGGTCTTTGTGAGGGCTAACCTTAAAGCACCACCATGTAGACTATAGAATAATTAGTTCTTATGTTCATATGTCTACATATAAGAGACTTAAAGCTCCAAACTTTTTTTTATGTGGGAGAAGGAATTCATTTCCTTTTTCTCCCTTATTTTCCTTCTTCAACATGTTAAGTTGTCAACTTCATGTATTAATAATTTTAATATCTCATTCACATAAATTGGTTTTGAGCAAATTAATACACCAAATTCATTTACTCCGAGTATAGATTAACAATTTGCAACTTATTTTTATTTTTCATAACTGGAATACCATTATAAAATTGGCCAAACTTGAGTCATCCACCTAATTAAACCAATTTCAACATTCTCTGCCTTAGTACGCGAGCTCCTCGCGCTGGTAACGTCTTCTCCGTACTGAGATTCAAGCTATGTGCTCGTCTCTGCGGAGATCCGATTGCCCAGAACACCGCCTGTGGGTGGTTTTGTTTTTTGGTTCTTTACAGAAGGGCAAATCATGTTATGTTGGTGCAGTTGGTCCCATTTGCTCTTTAAAGTTGATGGGCCTCTTATGTTATTGTGCTTTCTACTTATGATAAGCAATTGGACTTATTCTTTTGATTGCAAGCTTTCATTTAATAAAAAAGAAAAGAAAAGAAAAGCGAGAGATGGGTTCAATGACTCTGTAGGAAATGACGAGCTAATTATCCCTCTTACAGGCAAACTTAGAACAAAAGAGTTTACATACAAAGTCCAACAAACAAAATGTGGACAATGTATAAAATGCATTACAGTATTTAGATCTTTACGCCTCAGGCATATAAGAACTTGTCTATTTAGAGATATATTTCCATTGTACTATAAAAATTCGAACATTTTTTTATTTGAACATCTCATACAAATTACACACTACTAAAAAAATAAAATTTAATTTGCGTACACACTCACAAATCTACACACATATTTATCTATATGTCACTACTATAAAAAACATTTTCTTAAAAAATTATCATATCATAAAATGCAAATTCCTACGAGGGACGAAGGGAGTAATAAATTAGTAATAGATTTTTAAAACTAAATTTTAAAATCAAAATTAGATCGGACAGTTTTCAAAACCAAAATGAACACCGCCTAATTGTTTAAACAAAACGACAGATAAACCATAGAGAAAATGCGTAAATAAAAACTATTTGGAAGTGACTTTTGCAAGAATAAATGGACATAGGCCGATTTCAAGATCCATACTAGTTTTGATATTCAAATTTAAACTTGAAAACGTAAAATAAAATATCATTCAGAAAATAAAAGGTAGCACTTGCTCTTTAAATTTATATTTAGACGTTGGAACTAAGATGTACAGCATAAAAATTAGAAATTACAAAACAAACCCAGAAAAAGAATGTCAACACTCCAGGGTAACCCAACATCAAGCACACTTGAAGTCTAAAAAAGGAGCCCAGAGAGGCCATTCACTACCAGAATCTTGCATTCATATCTCGGAATTTAAGAAAATGTGGACTGCAAAGAAATGATAATGATGTCGTTCCCACGTCCAGCATAACAAGTTTTTTCACCTCCTCTGGACTTGCATAATCATTCTTTACACAAAATACTCCAACTATTGATGATGATAAGGGTGCATCGGAGATGAGTGTGGCATCCCATTCTGACCCATAGGAGGAGTACCTGGTGGAGGTCCATAATGGTAATTATGCATTTGCATTGGCATAGATTGCGGCATTGATTGGGCACCTGGGTTCCAACCCGTTGATTGGGGAGGGGCACCTGCATGATGATCTGGAGCTGGAGCGTATTGTGTTCCATTATAGGCGGGCACACCTGGACCTCCTACTTGATAAGGTTGCTGTCCTAAAATAGAGGGTTGAGTGTTTAAAACAGGAGCATTTGGGATGGTATAGTCTCTGCTCCTATCATTATTAACCTGAAGACAAAATACAGGTTCATGTTCACAAACACAGTTGAGAATGTAAATCTTATAGAAGAAAAAACAGGGCATGTTTGTTTTTCTTCTACCGAGCCTCACCTTTATGCTCAGATCTGTATGTCTTGAATATGAGATATGAAGTTTGCAGAATCCTCCATCGTATATGCAATGTCCTTCCAAAGCTTCCTTTGCAACAACAGCTGTCTGGACATCTGAAAGCCAACTGGATTATGACTACAACTCATATTATAAACTACAACATGCACATTTCACTAGTATAGTATATATATACTGATCAAGTAGCGTATATGATTGGCATTTTGTAATAGAGTCACCTCTTTCTTATCTCTTGCTCATTAGTGTTTTTAGTCGATTCTATATGATACTCCCTCCGTCCACGAAATTTATGCTCACATTTTTGCACGTGGTTTAATGCAATATGTCGGAGGGTATTACGGAATATTGTGAGGTCCGTTTTGAATAAAGAGAATATTTATGAAAAATACATCATATGTACTTTCTATAAATACTTTCTTTACTCAAAACGGACCTCACAATATCCCATAATACCTTCCGACATATTGCATTAAACCACGTGCAAAAATGTGAGCATAAATTTCGTGGACGGAGGGAGTACTAAATTTCAATTATTTTTAAAATTAACTAGTAATGCTGCCAATTTTATCTCACCAGGATACTGGATCAAAGCTTGAAGACCTCCATTCTTATCGAACATGGCAATTTTTAGGACAGGCCCAAATGAGGCGAAGACCTAAGCACAAAACAGATTCACAGTAAGGAATGAGCCAACAACAAATATCTGAAGGCATCTCATGTTTGAAAGTGGTTACCGTATGTAAGACATCCAAGGTGACTGCATATTGCATGTTTTCGATGGAAGCAAGTAGAACATTGCTCTCTGGCTCCATTTTTTTCCCATCAACTCCTAGACTGAACTGCAAGAAGGCAGGAACACAGGAGAATAATTGCAGGTAATGAACCTTTAACGACAATTTATATTTAGACAAGTGAAATTGTTCTTGGCATGACGCCAATGGGCTAATATTATCTTGAAAGCTAGTAATGAAGTCAGGAGTTCTCATACAGAGAGAGAGAGAGCAGAAGCTCACGACTAAATACAACAATCATGATCGTTCAAACATCTCTATTTAGGCCTATTAAGCAGTAAGTGTATGTTTGTTTTGGGATTTAGTTGTGCGTAGCAAGTCATGACTTTGAAACCCTGGGATGTGAAAATGTTGATGAATAGTATAAATATGTGTTTGTTTTGGGATTTTGGTAGGGTATGATATTACTTTATGTCAAATCAGAGTGTGATAATGATTGATATTATAGATATAATAATAGGTATAATAGGTTTTATGTGTGTTGTGTTGGAAAGAGTAATAATAGGTATAATGGGTATTTTTAGATGTGGATAGAGTTCAAGATTTGAAAATTGGATGTTAAATCCCAAACTTGTGTAGAGCGTGATCGCAAAGTCTTAGGTCCATCCGGATGAATCCCAAAACAAACATACCCGAAATGATTAAACAGCTTACAGTATTTACCTGGCCACTTGCATCTATGGCTGAAGGAGCAACAGGAAGAAGAGGATTGGTGTAGTCCCTAAATTAACAGAGAAGCCAGAAATTATGAATACTAATAAAAAAACTCATGTAGAAATAAGTAATATCCAAAAGACTAGAAGTTTGAAAAGTGAAGTAGAATTATGGACAAGAATTACAATATTATGATTTCTACCATTGCTGATCTGTAATAAAGCAATTGAACAATTCAAACTCGGTTTACCTACTACGGTGGCTCTGGAATTTTACACTCAAGTCTGTATGTGCAGAATATGTGATCCTAAGTGAACATGGTCCCAGCTCTGGAATCAAATACCTGTCACAGAATCCAGTTAGCAGGAGATCAGCATAAAATACATCATTCATTTTCAGAATTGGTGAGCAAAAATTGATTATCACAAATCTGCAAAGTTGAGGAACATATTTGTTATCTCATGTTAGTGATATAACCCTTACTATGCAATTTTCAATAGGTTATTTAGCATATAGTAATGTATAGTCAACCAGTCACCAGAGGTCATACATTTTCGTAGCTTATTAATTTCAATATACCACCTAAATTGGTCGCTGTATCATCTCGCATGCCTACATTTTTTGTTACCTAACCTGTCAGCATCCCACCCAAATCTGTTCATAATTGTATTAGTCTAGGAGAGACACCGACGGCTAAGAGAATAACTTAATCAAATGGTCCTATGAAAAGTATAGTGACTAGAAACTACTAAAACAATAGGTAAAGTGGGGTAAGGAACATGCATGTACCCCTTCAGGAGATCCTAACTAAAGCTTCTGAAAATGTCCAGCCCCAATGTATTGATAACACTTGGGATACATCCAAAGCCAAATATAAAAATCCAGATCACCTTGGAATGCTTCTTCCATCAAGAGCATCCTTAGCATCAGAAGCAGTCTCGGAATTAGAAAATTGCACCAAAGCCTATCACAGGAAACATGGGAACTGTTTGAGACGATTAAGAATTTAAGAAATATTATCATTTGAGCAAGGCTTTGTGTAAGTTAACACACCTGAAAACCAGCAGTCTTCTCAAAAGTAGTAATCTTATGTACATAACCGAAGGCCGAAAATACCTGCAAATCAAATTAGATTAATATACTGTGTTTGATACCATATATACAGTATTACTTAAAAGCCCTGTCTTGTAGCCCCAAAAATTTGGAGAGCATAAACCAACAAGCAAAAATATTGATGAACCATAAATTGCAAACAATTCCTGGACGAAGTGGTTCAAGAGAAGAAAAATTATTTGAGAAGTCAGTGTAACATACACTTCCAATTACAAAATAGAGTAAATAAATCCAATTACATTGTCATGAAGTTAATCCAAACAAATCCTATATATATCGTGTGAGGACTTTGGCAAGCTGCAACTCAAGAGATTCCAAGTGCTAAAAAGGTTTAAGCAATGTTCATTCCAGGTTAAAATCCAGATTTGGGTTTTGAAATTTAAAATTTATTTAGTTTGGATTATACAATCTGATACACAAAGCCTATGCTAAACCCCTATAAATAGCTTATGAAATCTATCAAGTAATATCAATTAACTATTATTCTACTTTAGCTCTCCACCCAATACCAATTTTGACTAAAGTCCCTCCCTCCCTCCCTCTCTCTCTCTCTCTCTCTCTCTCATCTTTTTAAGTAAAGTTACGCTAAAAAACTAATATAATACAACACATTTCATTCTTACATTATAAAGTTAAATCCTACCATACTCAAAAACCCAAAACAAAAACACATTTAAAATCACGTAGCTTAAAACCCAAAACGAACATCACCTTATTGATTCCATAAGTAAGGTTAAAAACTAAAGAAATTATATTGATTATATCTATTTGAAGCATGCATTAATGAAAGAAACGGGAAGATGAGCCTGCAACTGTTTTTTCTTTTTTTAGGTATTAAAAGGATACATTATGGAAGAACAAGAGGAGCTTTCAGATTATATAGAATATGTAGTCAAGAAAAAAAAATTATAGATAAAAGTAAAGGGAAATAAACGAGGTAACATTTTATATGATCTTCCCAGCTCTTTATTATGGTGTGCCAAGAAAAGGTTTATTAATGAGAAGACACCATAATTTTGCCAAGTTTTAAAATGGTTTACTAATCCGGAAGGGGATATTATTAGAAGCAATATTTCTAGAGATTTGTACCAAATCCCAATAATCTGTCAAGTCTGGTTTAGGTATGAAGTCATACAGCAATGAATTGTTTCCTAAGGTTGCACCATGTTTTTAGGAATGTCCCATTTATAAACACCTTTTCCAGAGAAACATTAGTAAAACTGGTTAATAACCTCCTTTCAACACTAAGTAACAAAAAAGAGATCTATAAGAGCAAAAAAAAAAAAACTCAAACTTCAAAATAATGCAAGAGCTATCATACTACTAGGGCAAAAGAACAAATCACCAAGTACAAAATGAAATAGTTAGGTATACAAAATCAAAAAAGGAATGGAAAAAATATATCCGAGGCTTCTTAAGAATCTAGGGGCAGAACCAAGAAGTGGAAGAAGGGAAGAAAGAGCGAGTGTTAAGCAAAGGAGAAAGGAGACAAACACACATGCGCTCTTTCTCCCGATAAGCTGCCACTGAAGATATTTCCTTGGCATGTTCCTGCTGATTCATCCAGACTCTTTGTCAAATAAAAGCTTAACAAAGCAGGACAGACCACAATCTATACACAAGAATATCATACTGAACATCTATGATTGCCATAAAGTTGCATCGCTTTGAATTCATGAATGGAGATGCTCAATTGCTTACCAAGTGTAGGACATCAATACTGACAAGCCGTGCATCATTCCCCTCAATTGTTACTAAGAGTACATTTCCAGCAACATCTGCAGTAGTTTTGTTGTTCACTATTTCTTGCCTGTTGGAATATTGTAGGTAGACGGTTTTCCCTCGTACCTGAGCTGGCTCAGATGATGATGCATAATATGATATCATGGCAATAGCTTGATTCAGTTCTGCCTGTTAACCATGATGAAATGAGAAAGAAGATAAAAGCATAGAAATCATCAATCAATGCTAATGGATCAAGCAACAGTGTATACTTACAAATTCAATAAAAGCTTGGTTCCGATTGGCTCCAACATTACACTTAGTGTTGACAACTTTCCCAAATGGCTTCCCCAGTTCAATCAGTTCTTCTTCAGTACATTCCCATGGTAAGTTCCTCAAATGGAGAACCTTGGATGGAGGTTGGGTGTACCGAAACTGTGGCTGGCTGGAAACAGACGACATTCTGCACCACGAGATCCACGATTCAAGCTGCAAAGTTATAAATTATATAGTATATCCTTTACAAACTGACCAGATTAAATCAACCCAATCCTATATAAATCACATAAATTTGAACCATAAAGGCACACGGCATCATAAATTATAACTCATTAGAGATGTATAAGACACATGCAATCTGTCACCCAAAAGTTAGTACTAATTTGAATCATTAAGTTCCACTTCGCATTGTGCGCCACCAAGAAAACCATTTAGCTACATAAGTCGTGCAGATGCGGAGACAATAAAATCATCATTAAGCTAAGTCGATTAAAAATATCTTGAAATGTTCCAAAAGATGCCAGATACTATGCAGGGCTTGATTAGGCAAGAAGAAGGGCAGCCCAGGGACGCCTTCTTCCTTGGCCACGACATTCATTAAGATATCAATCCCAAATCTAAGTCGCATGTATAAAAAAAAATAAAAAAATAGAGCACCACTAATACTTTTCTCAACCACAAAACGATAGGCTGATTCTAGAAATAAACCCTATCCAGATCAACAATGCCATACTGCACTCACTTCCCCCAAGAAATAGCGCAAACAATATACAGTAACAACCTAGAGAAAAACAGATCTCCCACAACTTGGAAGTCAATTTAACTGAGGTAACGAATAATTGAATTAGGGATCAAACAAGAACCCTCAAGTGAAAACACAAACCGAAATTTAAGGACGAAAAAAAAATCTACGAAAGATTAGGACATGTAGGTAAACTGTTAAGAGTACCTGCCAAGAATTATGAAATTAGGGTTCAGAGCGCAGAATAGCCTTCAACAGCCGATCGATGTCGACGGGCAGAGAAATATGACACTTTTTCTGGATTTAATATATCTATTCCTCTGGGGGAGATGTGGAGCGTAAAATACACACCCTGCGGCATTGATTTTGCGTGGCTGGCGTCTTTTACACTTGGGCCAAAATTAAATTACAAAAATTTTCGGCATTTTGGGCCAAACTTTGGGCCCATTTTGAAATGGCGCTTTGGAAAGAATATTTTGTGGACAAAATACTCTCTCTGTCCCGGGTCTTTTTTCCAAAAGATCTAGGCACACGAATCAAGAAAAAAAGTTGAGTATGTGAAATTAATTAATAAAATATAAAAAATATACTTTATTGATTTTTGTGAATGTGAATTATTTCTTTTTTAAGGTAAAAAAAAAAGTTGGGACGACCCAAAATGGAAAAGGGGAAAAAAAGAGTTGGGACAGAGGGAGTATATTTTAAGATTGGTTTTTTATTTGGATTACAATTTTAGGGTTTTTTTTTTCGAATTCATATTCGGTATAAAATTCGAGTTATCATTAATGCAGAAAAAAATTATGTTATCTCCATGTAGGAAAGATCTGGATCTTGATGGGGATTTATGAAACTTAGAAATGCAAAATAAATTTTGTTAAAGATTATAGAAAATAATAATAAATTGAGAGTGATACTAGGGTGCAGTTAAGTGCATTTAAAATTAATCTTCAATTTTAATTTTATTATGACTTGATAAAAAAAATCACAAGTACACTAACTCTCCCACATATGCTCAAATAAAAAACAATTATTGAAGCTTGTTTTAGCTTAGAAGGAGGTATTATCCCACAGCAAGAGTCTTGTTTTTATAGAAATAAGCAGGCTTTTTTATTTGCATATGGAATTACCATCATAAAGATCAACTATGTTTTTGAAATCTGAAATTAAGCATGAAGGCAGTTTTCTAGTCAATTGTTGTCAAATTCACAGGATAAATATCTTGATGAAAAATCTCGTGAATTTGTTCTCATGAAAAATATCTAAATAAATAATTGAATAAAATGAGTTGCGGAATTATTATTATTATTATTATTATTATTATTATTATTATTATTATTAT
>JAPKLY010000355.1:261782-279823 GCA_026898435.1 Prunella vulgaris | reverse complement strand
ATAATAAAAGGAGAAGTATCATTCTCCATATTGTGTCACAGATCTTATGCTAAAATGCTGCCAAAGTGTCTAGATTTTTCAAACTTTCCATTTTCTCGGCTAAATGTTGCTTAATAAAAGTTAGTGTTAATTTGCACTTTTAAGTAAAATTATAATTGTTTCGTTCACATTGATTACTTTGATTAAAGGAGAAGAAGAGACGTGTTCCTATGATGTTCAACTTCTCCGTTGCTAGCGAAGGCGTGGAGAAACTCATCATCGAGTCGTCCGGTCTCCTCCACTCATCTCTGCTCCACCCCCGACTCTTCTCTCTTTACACCAGGATTCACCGTCAATTTCGTACCGGGTACTTCCCTAATCATGTACTACTCAAATAGTTTAATGACTACTGAGAAATGTAATTTGTACCTCAAACTTTCTCATTATTATTCTAATGAAATTTGAGTAAATCATTCTCATGGTTAATTCAATTTTTTTATCGGTAAATATTAGTTGTTAGTAGTTAGAAATTAGTTCATCAAGTCTCCAAACACTTCAAGAACATCTCCAAGCCAACACTTGAAAGCTCATGACACACAAGGGCATGTCATATTTGAATCTATAAATCAGTCATTCAATTCCACTCTCGATGTTTATATGACGGGATTCACCTTTATTTCTTGACTCCTTTACTTGAATTTTGTTTTGTATAACTCTATGGTATAAATTTTGCAGTTTTGTGCATTATGTCATTCTTCAGTTAATGCAACTAAAAGAGGTACACTTTCAACTGCCAAATTTTTTTTACATCCGTCAGTGTTCTTGTGTGCGTATTTGTTTGCCTTTTGTATTCAGAAAATAAATTTGTTCATATATATCAGAAAGTTATATGTAACTTAGTGGGTACATGAGACAATAATGTTTGATTAATGTATTTGTGCAAATGCGACTCAATTGGAGTGTGCTATTAACTTATGGTTCTTATGTAACTTATGTAACTTATGATTTCATTCGTGATTCACAATATTACACTTACATGACATGCATATAGATCCAACAACATTACTTACACTTATCTTTCCTCTTGTTTGAACTACAGAGTATTGTTCTCCAATAATTTGATTTGATGGATGATTTTTCAGAATACGTGAAGAGGGAGTTTTGTGTAAAACATTAGAATACTCTATATGTTCTGATTATTCAAAAAAAAAAAAATTCTCAAATGTTAGCACATTTTGAGTAGTATTCTTACTTTGATCAGAAACTATAATATTCTTTGGAATTTCAATTAAATTTAAAACATCATCTTCATAACTTGTTCCTATAAGACTATAATCATTATCAAATACAATATTAACATATTCTTGCACAATATTAGTCATTGAATTATAGATTCTATAAGCTCTACTGTTTCTAAAATAGCATAAAAAAAATCATTTATCACATTTTGAATCAAACTTATGTAATTGGTCTCTATCATTTAAAATGTAGCAAACACAACAAAAAACATAAAAATACCTCAAATTTGGTTTTCTGTTGTTAAGAATCTCATAAGGGATTATTTTGAAATTAGTCCTAAGATAGACTCTATTTGAAATATGACATGTTGTGTTTAAAGCTTTAGCCCAAAATCTTTTTGACAAATGTTTGAATATAAACATAACTCTTGGCATTTCTAGTAAAGTTCTATTCTTTCTTTTTGCAATTCTATTTTGTTGTAGAGTTTTTTGTGAAGAAAACTATTGTAAGATACCATTTTTTCACAAAAATCAGTAAATCCACCATTCTCAAATTCCATACCATGATCAGGCCTAATCCTTTTTACTTTGGTGTTAAAAACAGTCTTAACTATTTTATAAAGAATTTTAAAAATATTAAATGTATCTAATTTTTCTTTAAGAAATTTAATCCAAGTGTATATAGAGTAATCATCTGTTATAGTTATACTAGCAAGTATACTTTTAATTTGTATAACTAAACTGAATCTTGAGCTTTATCTGAAATAAATCTTTATCATTGTACTGTAGATATATGAATTTTACTTATTTACTGCAAATTGTTTATATATATATAAAGTATAAGTTATACTGTAAATAAATGTGGTGATCCACGGATAACTCACAGAATATATCACATTATCAGTTCCTTGTAATAAGTACTAATTTCAAGATCTAGATGAGATTTGAACATCCATTGGTAAACAGTTGATGTGTAAGTCCCAGATTGACTTGTCATGACCAAGGGATTACACTAGTGCATGATGGTGCACTGAAGATGATCTATAGAGAGTCAATTCTTCTGTAATTACTAAAGGAATGAAGAATTAAACCTCATTAGTCATTTGTTTCTAAATATATGTCCCTTAAGTAGAATTGTGTGTAATCAATTTTTGTTGCTTTGAGCTGTTATGGATAGAGAGTCATTTGGACCCAATACTTTGTATTTTGGGTGACATTATTGAGAGCATGACAGTTTTTGCTAAGATTTAATACAGAGAAACATGTGCTTGGAGTCTTGCATGATTAGTCCCCTTGGTGGGCTCTAAAGTTTCGTCATACTAAATATTGCAAGTGGAATTCGTTTCCACTATAATGATGAAGTTGAGATATCCTTACTCCGAGGATAAGATGTTAATTAATTAAAGAGTTCAGTGACTTAATTAATTAACGGACAAGAAAATCTTAAATACGGGAAATAATGATCGGAGTCATATGATTGTAATATAAGTTAAGATGGATAGTGCAATATTAATTCTAAAATGGAGTGAATTAATGTTAATGTGTTGAATGACATTGGACTCAATGTTAGAATTCAAGCCCCATTAGAGGGTTCAATCTTAATTCTCCTAAAGACCCTTCAAGTAGTTCAAATAAATGTCCAATAACTAATAAAGCGATTAAAATAAAATAAATAATTTGTTGCCCAATTATGAAAAAAAATAAAAAATAATAAGAAATTGAATGTCACGAGAGGTTTTATGGAAAATAGATATATATCATGAATACAACAATATCTAATAAAGTTAAGAGTTTATTGACTTGTTTTTTGTGAGGACTTTTCCGATAATTGTGAAAAGAATATATGATATTTAATATTATTTCTTGTTAATTTTAAGCACATAATTAATCATGACTACTTTATTATAAATAGGGGATGATACACTCATTCTTTCATTACACATAACTCACAATTTTTTAAAACTGTAAGATATGTTAGGATAATAAAATTTTTCTTTTTCGGTGTATTGTGTTCGTTCATGTGGCCTCCCACCGGGTGTACGTACATGGACTAGGGAATAGTTGAGAAGATATTTGGGTAGATCAAGTTCATCGGGAGATCAAGAGGGTTGAGCACATAACAAATTTTTCAGGAGTCGTCGCATCGAAAAGTATAATTCACGTGATCCTTTAGTTCCGCATGTTTAGGGCTCTCTTGTGAATTGTTGATATATATGCATGTATGCTCATTGTTGGGTGTTGATTATTATCTGGTTTAATATGTTTAAATCATGCAATTAGTAGTTGTACTTGAATTCGTATTTAACGTATATCCCGAATCGTTCCCCAATTGGTATAAGAGTCGATTTTCGAGCTATATGCTATAAATTGGAATTTAAGTTGTTTACATTAAAATTTGAAAATTGGATAGCGGAATTGCTAGATCTTTTTTGCAAGTATCCAATTGTCATGGTTGTTTAATGTTTTATGTTATGCATGCATATTATATTGCGTTTTAAAATCCGATTCGTTCGCATTCGTTTTTCCATGAAAAAAAACGAGTAGATTAGGTTATTGGTTTTATTGTAATAAACGAGTCTAGTTTATTTATTTATTTTTAAATATATAATTAAGATCGAGAACGAATAACAAATATTTTAAAGACGTATGACGCGCCGGGTGTATGCATAGGAGCGTAGGGTGCATGGACGTTGCATGGCGACATGCATGCACGTGTGCAAGTAGATATCGTACGGGGCATGGAACGACAGAGACGTGCGACAGAACGACATGAAGGATGGTGGATGCGCGTGCAATGTGCAAGTGTTTTGGAAGTGGGTGTGGCATTGGCGTGCAGGCACGCGGGTTTTCTAGCCCATCGTGCCGACGCGTGCTTGTGTATATTTTCAGGGCCCATCGGGTTGTCGTATACGTACGTTCGGATGGCGTTTGACAGTTTCAGTTGCGGTCGAGTGGGAGCTAATCGAGACGAACGATAAAACTTGAAGACGGACGATGACACGAATGACATCTTGCGATCAAAACGAGAAAATTAAATCATGACAGTTGGATATATGTGTCAATTTGTGTTTAATTTTGAAGAGTTTTTCTTGATTGGTGATACGAATCATCGCATTCTTCATGACTTTTTGTTAGAAGTGTTGGTTTGCATAAAATTGTTTACATTTAGGGGGCGCTTGTTTCAAATTCTTCAATGGTAATGAGAATGAGAATTTATTTTCCTTCTTTACCCTTACATATGTTGAATGAGAGTTTGTGTTCATGGTTGTTACATCATTAGTATTGTGCTCCAATTTTGGAATAAGTTGACAAAAAAGAAAGTTATTGATTGTGGTATGGGGGATTGATTGAGAAGGATGATTATAGTATGAGATGGGGTAATCAAATGCAGGTAATGATTACCTTATTTAGGAGAAAAATCAATATTGTGTACCTCATTTGTTCTCATTATCTACTATAATTACTATACATTTATCCCCACTCCCATTACCATTGAAGAATTTTCATACAAGCGTCCCCTTAAAATCATCAGCCGTCGTTGATATGTACTCAAAATGAATGTGGAAGCATTACTGATGCAAATGTGGCAGCATTGACTGCAATGGTTCAGGGGCTAGCCTCATTGTTCAATCATATGCTGCAACTGATAATTCCAAATACACCAACTTTTGTGGTTCTTCTATCTACTTGTGTTGTAGGAGATATGGTTTATGAAGCACTTCACTTGTGTGGTGGATCTGCTATGAAGCTAAGCAATTTATTGAGACAATGCCTATTGAAGCACACCAAGTTAATATCCTGCTCACTTTGCTCCATGCTAGTTGGTTTTGGATGGAGATGAAATTAGCAGAAAAGATTTTCAGTTTCGATCCAAAGTCGTCGTCTACCTCTGTTATAATGTCTAATATGTAAAACACCCAAATAAAATCTATTGCCATGCTCCATATTATCAGTGTATACTACTGTGAAGGAAGCGAAAGTTTGGTGTTGTGCCTCAAAATTGAATCTCCATGATACACTACAATGCACAGATCCCAAAACTAAAGGGCATATAAGGGGGGTAAGTTCATTTGAAGTTGAAATTGTCAAGATTTTATATTTATTGGTATACATTCTAAATGCTAGAGATTATAAGAAAGAAAGATGAAAAATTTACAACATATATACCTGCAGGTCGTGGCTGTGAAGCCACAGAAAAATGGATTATACATGTTAACTTAAACTTATGTGCACGTAGTGTTAAGACTATGACACAAAGACATTTTCGTATACATTTAACGATAATCACTTTAGCCGGTGTTGGTTCATTTGACAATGTAATGGCGAAGGTGATCAACTCGAGCTGGATGTTTGAGCTTCATAAGGGCCTTCACTTCATGCTTCCTAACCATTTCCCTTGAAATGTTCAAATTTCCCGCAATTTCTCCAAGTGTTCTGTCTCCTTTACCATCAAGCCCGTACCGTTGTCTGATCACCAAGCTCTCCTTGGGCTTCAGGGAATCAAGCTGTCAAAATACATATTTATAAGCAAAGTTGTTTTTGCAAGGGGATAATAGACGAAGTTTGCCATTCAACTTTTGGAGGAAATAGAAATACAATTACTCCATAAGCTAATGAGATTCAAATGATAGTTTACCACATCATCAAGAGCAAGCCTGAGAAGTGCGGGTTGTCTTCTAGTATCTCCGTCCACATCAGTGATCCCATTGATGAACTCTTCGTTGGTTACTGCATGCTTCGCATGCAGCGAAAGTACAGGCTTTGATACCCTCATTACTTCATGGTATCTTTCGGCGGAGATCCCTATTCGCTCTATAATTTCTTTGGAAGTTGGCAATCTTTGAAGCTCAAACTTCAACTCTAGCTTGGCCTTCTGGATTTCAGCTCGGACCTATAATTATTGGCAACACTATTGTAAACTAGTTGTGCAGTGTAACTGTATAACACTAATAAGTTTAGTGAAAACAGCTACTCTCTCGGTCAACCAATCTTATTCCCACTTTTTATTTTGGGTTGTCCACCAATCTCATTCTCATAACTCATTTTCTTTTTTGGAAATAAACAACACTCACAAACAAATAAATGGGTCACACAACAGCTTTACTATTCCTTTAGTTTTTAACATTTTCAATAAAATACTAATTTTCTTTAATTATTATGTCCAACGGTAAAAAGGAATAAGATTGGTGGATGGTGTGAGTAGTATTTTAGAGTGAACACAGTTAAATCTAAAAAACTAATATCACTAAAAAGTACACTTAAGTTGCATGTTACACCTAGCGTATACAAGTTCTTGCTACATTATTTTATATCTGTATAGAAAATTGGCCAACATGTGATACTATCAGTAGGATAGTTCGAATTTTGTTTTGCGATATTGAGAAGTGGAAAGAAAAAAAAGAGCAGCTGTGAAGCATACCGACTCAAGGCCAAACGACACTTTTGTGAAGCTTGACAGTGTCATAGAACGAACAACAGCATGCCTAATCCAAAAGAGGCCATATGTTGAGAGACGGAACTTCCTTCTTGGCTCAAAGCGGTCAATAGCTGTTATAAGACCCTTTACACCCGCTTGACACAAGTCTTGGAACTTTGTGCCATTTGCAAAGTCTTGAAAATACTTATTCATCACAAACAAGACCAGTCGGAGGTTGTGCTGTAACCAAACAAAGAAAAATGACTTCTGTTAGATTCTTTGGATGCAATGATGCACATGAAACTTTGAACCTACTAACAAATGATAATCAATTTGATGTTTTACTACTATTAGGCACTTTCAATGATTTAACTGATTCTCAGGAAGCCAGCACAACTTCCACATTATTAGGGAAAAGTTAGGCTTTTTGTTCCTTGATAACAAAGAATAGGATTACTCAGTGAAACTTTTGATAGAGAGTCCTACATATTCATAGCTTAGTCTTCCCTAAAAAAATACTACAAGATATAACAGCCAGAAGTGGGAAAATAAAAAGGGAAGGAAAATGCCACCTATTTGAAACATGGGAATATCAAATTATTGAAAAGACAAATAAATATAATCACCTTGATCAACTTGCTTCTGGCAGCTCGACCAACTTCCAATTGTTTCCTCAGCTGGACAGCATCCATCTTCGTCGCCTCTGCTAGCTCATCATCTGTTAACTCTCTTCCTAAATCATTTTGCAGGTTCTCCTTTACTTGGAGGATTGCCTAAATGAAGACACCAAATGATCAGAAGAAATGAAATACTATCAACAGATGAAACAATCAGGGAAAAATATCACATTTCTGTCTTCAGAATTTTTAACTTCCTATCTATTTGAATTCACCTTCATAGGTTGCATCAGCTTAAACAGCCAGTTATGCTCAGATGAAGGAAGAACTGGAGGGATCTTCATTTTCTTCCAGTCTAAGCTGACCAAGTCACTTGTAGAACTCGAATAGTCTCTAACAAGCCTATCAATCTTTTCATCCTCGCCATTGCCTCCGTGTCTTCTTTTCTGAGATGATGCACGAAAATCACCTTCTTTCATCGCCCTTAGTGCGATCCTCCTCTCAAGATTCAACCTTCTCTCCTTCGTCCTTTGACTCCTTACCACATTGTCAAAAGTTTTTTTCTCAGCCTCCTTAGTTTCTACTGTCCTTTTCGTTCGTGGCCGCCTTCTCTTTATCCTTTGATCTTTTACCTCATCAATGGAGATAGCTGTTGCAGGACTTTGTTTAAATATATATTCCAACTTAGCAGCAGCTTCGCTGTAGTCCAAATCTAATGTAGTTGGAGAGGCTTCATCAGTTGACACAGCATTTACACGTTCTACACGGTTTTTCACCTTTCTTAACCTCGGTTTGTTCTCCTTATTCGCCTCTAAAGGTACTACAGATTCTATTGGTGCTATTAGAGCTATATTTTTATTTTTATCCTTTTTGAATGATAATATCACTGGTCTTCTCAATGAAGATACACGAGTCAAGTACCTTGCACTTAATCCCAATGGAGTCGATCGTGCAGCAGAACTAGAAACAGTCACAACTCCCATGCCAAAGCTGTGTGATCCAATAAATTGACTGCAAGGATTAAATCAAAAACTAATCAATCAAATTATACCCCAATAAATTATATTGTATATCCTTTACAAACTGACCAGATTAAATCAAACCAACCCTATATATATGACATAAATTTGAACCACAAAGGCATACATCATCATAAATCATAACTCATTAGAGATGTATAAGACACATAAAGACGAAGTGTAGATTCATGTCTTTATTTGCCATTTACTCGCAAGCTAAAGAAATGAGAATATGCCATCGTGATTATTAACTTTCATTAACACAGACTTCGAAATACGCACAGTACAAGTTCTTGCTCCAGAGAGGAAATTACTCTTTCACCCAAAAGTTAGTACTAATTTTAATCATTAAGTTCCACAACGCATTGTGCGCCTCCGAGAAAACCATTTAGTAGCATAAGTCGTGCAGATGTGCATACAATAAAATCATCATTAAGCTAAGTCAATTAAAAATATCTTGCAATGTTCCAAAAGATGCTAGATAATATGAAGGGCTTGATAAGGCAAGAAGAGGGGCAGCCCAGGGACGCCTTCTGCCTAGACCATGACTTTCTGGATATTAGAACTTTCATTAAGATATCAATCCGAAATCTGAGTCGCATGTATAAGAAAAAAAATAAAATAAAGCACCATTAATATTTTTCCCAACCACAAAACGATAGGCTGATGATTCTACACATAAACCCTATCCAGATAAAAAATGCAATACTGCACTCACTTCCCCCAAGAAATAAGGCAAACAATAAGCTGTAACAACCTAGAGAAAAACAGATCTTCCACAACTTGAAGTCAATTTATGAGGTAAAAAATCATTGAATTAGTGATCAAACAAGAACCTCCAAGTGAAAACACAAATCAATATTTAGTAGAAATATTCAAATAATAGTAGTAAGGATTTTAAGGAAACAAATATGTCTGCAATATTCATTAATATTACAATAATCATCGTAGAAATGTCAATATGCTCCTAAATATATTAGAAAATTTGCCATCAAATGTATCTGATTTTGTTCCCAAAAGCACCCTCCACAAACAATCAATACTTCAAATTGCAAGAGCATTATATTAGGTTGACTGGCCAAAATTTTATGTATACTGAGAGCAGTACTACAATGTCCAATCCATCAAATACTGCAACGTATGTTGAAGCAGGTAGGCACAAGAGAAGGTGAAATTAGCAATTCATGGGACATAATGGATATTGTTAAAATGTAATGAACAATTAACCTTGTTGTGGAGTAATAGTTATAATATGACACTCATACAAAAGAAATACATGTCTAGGTGGAACAAAGTTTACCTAAATGAGTGGTAATTACCTAAAATTTACATAGACTCAACTCGTTAGCATTTACATTTATATCAAATAAGTTAAAGGTTTAGAAAAGAATAGTACTGTACAATAGGTCTTGTAAATGAATTGTAATACAAAGTAAAACAACAAAAGCACAAAAACCACAGGCTCCCAATAAAGACAAAGTAAAGCAAAAAGCAAGTTTTTTTTGTCACTACATGGAAAGCAGTAATGGGAGGATGAAACTATTGATTTGTAACATAGTTTCAAGGCATTATTGACTGTTAATATGTTGTGTACGTGTAAGAAAAGCACACAAATTTCATGTGTAATGAACATGACTTTTGAGGTGATCTTTTGTCTCTATCGTAGACTGAAATGAAAATAGTTTGAAAGTAATGATCCAAGTTCATTGAATGGTAAAACATAAAAGGGTCTAAAAATAAAAATGTAAATGGATAATTAAATGTTAAAAAAAAAATGCACAAGACTGCACAAGAGCTTTGCATGATTCAAGTGTTCCACTTTCGCCCATCCATAAATGGACAATTTCTTTCGGTGTCATCTAATTAAGCTACATCTGTCATTGCTTTCTATATATTTTGCAATGAGTCGAACTCCATGTAATCTATAAGCTTTAACATTTTATGTAAAACCCACCAAGTACACACAAGTCCATGAACAGAGATGGATAATACACGTTGCCCATGTCAGATTTTTTTTATGGGTTTTTGGTCCTATATGACAATTCTAACCCATGAAAAGTTAGTGCAGAGAGATTTGTAAACAACTTAACCTCATCTCAGTTCTTGAAGAAACAAATCAAAACAGATAAAGGGTCATCGTTTTATACAAAACTTCCTATACATGCCATAAAAATATGTTCAAAGAAACTAAAACCATCTTACTCTGTTGTGAAAACCATTACTTAGAGCAATACAATTAAAAAATAGCACAAGAATTCAAAGACTCAAATTCTTATAGTCAGTATATTATCAACAAGAGGGCAATGCAGCAGCACTTTGTACGCATGCTATATTTACCCATTTTGATTATAATTATCTCTGCCCATTAATTTATGTTTTTACCACTCTATTTATCAAATTGATAACAAGGGTTTTATGTTCTCCGACCTTCTAAGTTCAATCGCATCCATTAGATCTCAAGAGTCTCAAAATAAAAAAAATTCACCACTCTCTTTTATCAAAGTGTTAACCCATAAACAAGACTTTTTCTATCTCCTCTTTTTCATTTAATCATTCTTCGGTTTCATATACAACATTTCTGTGTTTCGAATGAATTGCAAATTTGCATCACATCACAAATAAACTAAACAGATAAACATTAACCCAAGTGACTTATTAACATTTAAAGCTAAAACCAATACACAAATAATTGCAGAGTGGAGAAAAAGATAAGCAGAGAGAATGCTAATATGTTGTCCTAATCGATTGCTCACTAAGCTTCAAGTTAAGATTGTTTCAGGCAACAATTTATCAAAAAGTAGGTGAGCATACATATGTAAAATAAACCTAATAGAGCTCGATAACACTATGAATGATGCACATGTAAGAGTGGTACACGCGCGATGCAGGAAAACAGGGAACAACCCTGCAGAATAATTATTCGAATTACAAAAATTGATGAAATTCAGTAAACTATCAAGTGTTAATCAAATCACTTACATTCCTTTACTTGGAAAGAGAAACGCGAGAATAACGGCAGGTGGAACTGAGAAACAACAAATCAAAATCCCCAATTTAGTTCAGCGCTGCAAATTTTCTTGGCTGTGATGTAGCCGAAAACTCAGAAAACGAAAAAGAAATATTTTGTGGACAAAATATAATTTTAATATTGACTTTTTTTTATTTGGACTTGAATTTTAGCAGAGCGCATTTCTGACGTGGCGGGATTGGAGTGGAAGGGGAGATATTTTGCGTGGATAGTGTTTTGGCCACGCCCTTTGTCAAATGTGTAAGTATTTGCACTCACAAAAAATAAAAATAAAATATGTGGTAATTGGGTCCCACTTTCCTTTTATTAATGGTCTGAGAATCTAAACGTCGCCTGATTCTAGCCACTAAAATTTATAATACTACTACTTCAACAAATAAAATACGTGGAAAAAATAAACGAGCATGACAAAAACTTTTAATTACGTACGTAGTATTACTATTAGGGGGACGTACAAATAAGTTAGAGCCATCAAAATTGGCTTCAATGAATCGGTTCTAATCCAGGATGAAAAATATCCCGATATTTTTTTGTTATATCCATTTTTTGTAGTCACCGATATCGATATTGAGTAGAAACGATATTTCCATGATATTCATTAAAAAAAATAAGAAATATAGGTAAATATCGGTCTGTAATATCGATATTGTTTATATTTTCCACAAATTAAACCAAATATAGGTAGATATCGAGAAAATATCGATAAATTTCAGGAAAAACTCTAAAAAATAGTGTATATATATAAATTTGTCATAACTGTAAAATTTATTTAAATTCTTGTGTTAAATTTATTAATTAAATATTTGTTCTTAAATTTTTTATAATTTTTAAATTTACCGATATCGATATTCGATATCGATATATCCATCGCTATTTTCACAAATTTAGGACTTCGATATTTCCATCGATACCGATATTTTCAACCTTGGTTCTAACTATAATTAACAACTTCGATTATATTGCAAACTAAAGTAAATGAGCTTGTTGGTTGGGAACTATGAATTTTAGTTTATATAAATTTGTATTACTATTATATATAATTATTATTATTATTATTATTATTATTATAAAAATATATATGACTTTTTAATAGTGATAATATAGATGTACAACAGTGATATTATATACACATGACAATGATAATTGATAAATATCGAGTTTAAGTGAATTTTGTTTCATAAAAGTTTTTGTTCTTGGACTTTGTTACAGTAAAAGAGAAATTATTTTTATCGCGTATCCATTATAGATAAAAGGGAGAAGATTTTTTAATGCTATGTAAGAAAGTTAGGTGTTTTGTTTATAAGTGTAGCAGTCAATTCACTTTAGTGGTATGTTTGACTTTAATTAAATTCTTTCTGATGAGAAAGGTGATAATTATGTAGACATGGTTAATGAGTGTTGGGCGAGAGAGGAGAAATTTGTGTGATTGTGGAAATTTATCATATTGTATATCTCTTTGGTGGGTCGTGTTTTTTTTCTCCATTTTTTTGGAGTTTTCATGTTAAATTATTGTGTTTTGATTGCTATTTTTATTTCTTCTTTCATTTCTCGTTTGTCCCTTGGGGAATCAATTTTTCAACAAGTGGTATCAAAGATTGGGTCAAGTCTCATGATATTCTTAGCATGTTTTGTGGTTACAGCATTGTCTGATCTTCCACATCAAAGTAAAAAATTATGAGGAAGGTCCATGGGTCCCTTGTCAGGAGATTGTTTAGTAAGAGGTGGAGAAATAGTATATTAAGGACTTCGAGTTCATGAAGTTTGATATGGGGAAGTATGGAAGAATCTGGGCAGGTACAATTTGGATTACATAAGGTGCTCTTGATCAAGGTGGAGCAGTTACACAAGGCGTTCTTGATCAAGGTGGAGTTGATCAATGTGGAGCGATTGCGGAAAATAGCTCCAGAGCTAACATTGTGATAGAAGATGATGTCATCTGATTGAGAAGACATGAACATCCTTATGATAATGTCCCACTGACATGGATAAGAATGTGACGATGTTAAAGGAACCACGTGTGTATTGACTTAGCATGGATGCAAGGTGTGTGGTGAAAGATGTGTAGGAATATAGTGCACGATGGCTGAAAATAATAATAAAAATAAAAGGAAAATCGAGGCTCGTGAGGAACACGATTTCCTTAAAACAAAATATGCCCCCCACTCTCTAGGTGCTTAGTGAATTTATGGGACACTTGTTTCCCACGATACAACGATGAAAATCAACGATATAGCACAATATCTTGCTTAAAATGAACCGAGATATTGTTCGTAAATCACCGGAGTAAGAACGAAAATTTAGCGGAGTATTTGCACAAAAGAAAATGGCAGGTTGCCGGAAAGTATCTGGATAATTTTCCACTCAAATATTGTATATTTTTGTTATTCTTGTGTTTCTTGCAACACATAAGAATACTATTTATAGTATTAAAAAATGATTGTTGGAAACCAGGGGAGCTAGCTCACCTGGCCACCGGGCTCCTCACTTGAGTGAGTGACCTGGGTTCGATTCCCTTTGGGAACGAATTAAGAGGGAGATATAAGGGTGGACTTGGAGATATTCTTGGGATGTAAGGAGACTTGGTGAACTAACTTCTAACTACTAACAACTAACATTGTCCGATCAAAAAAAAATGACTGTTGGAGTATGGCCATAAAGACCCACAAATGGTCTTGACCGTAACCGACAAAACGTCTGAATTAAATGCATTAAAACAGGTTTTTTTAAGTTTCAAAACGTGTTGTAACTGTAGAGATTTTGAAATCTCAGCAGGCCTGAAAAAATGCCTCTCAGGATGACTCAGGTCAGGCTAATCCGGACTTAGATCAGGCTGAACCTGACTCAGGTCAGGATGGAAGTCAAGTCAGGCTGATTCGGACTCAGGTCAGGATGGGAGTCAGGTCAGCATGACCAAGACTCAGGTTAGACATGAGTCAGGTCAGAATGACCCGGACTCAGGCTCAGCAAAATTTTCTGAGTCAGGAAATAAAAATTTAGGCAAAACTTAGCTTGTCAGGCCGCCACCAAATCATTGCGACATTCGTGTCGGCAGGACGCGCCCGCACACAAGTTTGAGGTTTTTAGGCCAAATTCGGTCATGGTTTGCACCCCCTGCGCGCACGCGTAGAGTGTGGAGGAGGATAACCCCAATTACTTTCTTGCAAGCTAAGGATGGACTTCTCCTTATAAACTCACTTCCTTAATAACAATTTTCCAATGTGGGACAAGGCTCTTAGCCTTTCCCTTCATTTTTTTATTTCCCTTCTTTCTCATCCTCAACAACAATTTTCCAATGTAGGACAAGACTTAAAGCCTTTCCCTTCATTTCTCATTTGTTACAACAAACTTAAAAATTCAATTTCTCATTCACCCAATATCATAATTGGGTGAGTAATATATCGAAACGAAGCTCTCTTCAAGGAGCACAAATTCCAACAAGATGTCGATGACTGAATGACTTTTAGAAAGGTCAAGAGCTAAAAGTTGCATCATAAATTTTAGCATATATTTTTCGACATGTATAGAAGAAAATTCTTAGAATGATTGATTTATGTATTTTACTTATATGGTGGAGTATTTGTTCTCTGGTTTGAGAATGATAATTCTCTGGTTTTGAGGATTATGATTGTTGTTGAAAACAATGAAGTTTCTTTTATTTTACCAGTTGTTGAGTTTAATTTTTATTAAAATAAAATAGATTTTTTTTGTCCCACATCAGTTGTAGGCAAAAGAGAGAACTTTTTAATGCTATGTAAGAAGGTTAGGCGTTCTATTTACTTCTTTACTATTTACGTATGCGCGCAGGAACCAGGGGAGCTAGCTCACCTGGCCACCAGGCTCCTCACTTGAATGAGTGATCTGGGTTCGATTCCCTTTGGGAACGAATTTGGAGGGTGGACTTGGAGATATTCTTGGGGTGTAATTAGGACACTTGGTGAACTAACTTCTAACTACTAACAACTAACATTTAACGATTAAAAAAAATTACGTATGCGCGCAGGAGGTACAAATCTAATCGAATTTGGCATGCGAAACCCAAAATTCGCATCAAATTAGGACAACTTGACAAGCTACAACCACTTTGAAGTCTACAGCTGTAGAGAAAAAGTCTGCAGCCACGACCAACTATAGAGTGATTCTACAGCTACGCCAGCTACAAGGTTAAATCTCAGCTACAATTACAACACATTATTAATTCTTAAAAACCTGAGTTACTAGTGCATTACTCAGGCATTTTTCAGTTACGATCAGAGGCCATTAGTGGCTTATTATCACTGCACTAGTATCTCAGGCGTTATTGCAATTCACGAGGAGAGGAAATATGTATTGCTTTGAGTGAATTTTGATACAGATATTCTTCTAGAAATTGTCATATTCTTAGTGTTTTTTTTACTACAAAATTGTTCATATTCACGTGATATTTCAGGTTATTTCTTAGTTCATCTCAACCAAAATATTATGTTATATTGTTGCTCCTAAATCCTTGTAACCTAAAAAATAAGTGTCCTACGAATCACTAACACAAGAGCGAAGGACATAATTTGTTTTAAGAAATTTGTATTTAAAACGAGCCTCGTTTTTCTTATTTTATTATTCATATTTTCTAGCCATCTCGGTGCTAACTATCTACACTTCTACTACATCTTTTTGTATTTTGGTCGAACAATGGAAGATGAAGATAATAAAAAAAAGAGAGAATAAACAGAAGCAACCTCTAAAAAAAATATATAATCGAGCAGCATCGTACAATGGCGAATGGGACGGCGTTGAGGTGAGATGATGAAATTGTAATGATAATTTGATTTTTTAAAATATAAAGAAACAATATATATTTAAAATTAATCGAATAATTAGATTGCATACAATGGCTTACCTAGCATTACAAAAATCTCTTATTGTAACGATAAAATACTTGAGGCAAAAGTAATATTTATCATGAATTTACAGAATTAGTGATGGATTGGGACAAATGAAGTTTAGTAGTCATTTAAAAAATTTAACAACGGACACGGGCATCCGTTGCTACACAACGGCCTTCTAGATTTGTCTATGTTGGACACGGTTAAAATTAGCATCTGACTACCAGCATTAATTTTAGAGTACGGAATTGTACGAGAGTGGTTAATGAACCACATTTTAACAAGATAAAAAAAAAATGGATTATAGTTTTATAAGTCCAATAAGTTGACATCATTTTGATTTTGATCTCAATCAATTGCTTATTTTAATTTTGGTTCTACAAATTTAAATATATTTTGAAATTGTTCTTATTATCTGTAATAGCAGGTTGCTCAACATGTCATGCCTATGTGGAATTTTGACTCCTTTTTATATGTTTCATAATATATGACATTAATTATTTTTAAGATTAAATATATAAATAAATACAAAATTTAAAATATATATATATATATGATCACTTCTCCTCTGTTCATCCTCTTCTTCCTCACACTCCCCTAATTCGAGTTCTTCATCTTCCATATACATTCAACTAATTACTTTTATTCTTAAAGAATCAATCCCCAATAATCAAACCCATCCCCTCAAAACTATCCAAGAACTAATATAAGTAAATCGTCCCAAGACATTGTTTAATATTAAACCATCAAATTTTTAAAAATCGTCATCTTCATCACAGCTTCTTCTTCTTCTTCTTCTTTTTCTCCTTTGGATATGAATATTGCTCAAATCTCACACATTAACTCAACTGAAAATTAAATTCATGCCGCTCAAGATATGTGTGTCACCATCGTTCAAGCGTCACTTTCACTTTGCTTTAGATTTGTCCGCAACCGACAAGAGCTCTAAATCCGAAATGCTCTTGTTCCAGATTTGTGCGAAGGAGGGTCGGCGACTCGCGGATTAATTTGGTTCATTTAGGGTTCTACAAATTTAGAAATCAATGGAGGGGGTAGTGTTGGGGAAGAAAAATGTCTGGTCACAGATTTTTAATTCTTTTCTTATTTATTTTATTTAACATTTTTTAATTTATTTGATTTTTTAAATTAACTAAATATTTTTCAATAGCTTATTTGTATTATATATTCTTTTTCTTTGAAATTAGTATATTTATAAATTTCAAAATTTTAAATATAAATAGTAAAATTTTAAAAATAATTCTTGATTAATATTTAGATTATTTTATTTATATTTTTAAATTATTAAAAAATCACATGTTGCCAGTTTAACTTTTAGAATCTGACCTAATTTGAAAATATTCTGAATTTTTTAACAATTTTTTCAAATTTGAAATTTTTAAAAATAAATATGAAATTATTTAAAAAAATATTGCCACTTAGACATTAAGACTCAATCATCAATGTCAATTGTAATAAAAAGTCAAACTATATAATCAACGGTTGTGTAACCAGCTATTACAAGTAATAGGACACTACAAAAAAGACAGAATTTAGCGACCGCTTTTTACCGACCGACTGAAATCGGTCGCTAAATAATTAATTAGCGACCGATTTTTGATCGATTAGCGACCGATTTTGACTACTGGTCAAACCCTAAATTTTCCAACGAAAATACCGACCGAAAAAGCGGTCGCTAACATAAAAATAAGTTACCGACCGCCAAATCGGTAGGTAATATTGTCAGTCAATATTAGTCAACAATATTACCGACCGATTAGGCGGTCGGTAACTTATTTTTATGTTAGCGACCGCTTTTTCGGTCGCTAAAATTAAAAACTGAAAGTGGGTAGGTGGGCAATTATTGCCCGATTCGGTTTTTACATTT